>WAAE01016075.1:0-125510 GCA_013400495.1 Nicator chloris
TATTCTTTTTCTTTCTATCCATTCTATAATTTCCTTCCCATGAGCTTCTTCAATTATTAAAGTAAATGTCTTCTATTTTTCACTACTCAACAGCTCAATGAAGAGGGCAAGATGAGCAAAGAGATTGGTCAGTAGATAGGACATGGGCCAAAGAAACATTGGGCAGACTCCTACAGCAAAATCCTGCACTCATAATGTTTATCACACCCTCTAAGGAACTTTTCAGTGTTATTATCCTCATTGATGAAAGGTTTATGAGAAAGCACTCGGAGTAGCCCTGGATACTTCAAAGTTTCAGCTTTGAATACAAGGATTTGGACAGTTTGAGTTCTGAATGGCCACCTTGAAAATACACTATAAACATAAAAACAAGGTGTGTAAACCTGTGCCAGTTGCCTGGCCGGAAGTGAGTAATTTTATTAAGGAAAACTGAAACAATTTGTCAAACAAAATTAACCACTGAAGCACTGCTGACCATGCTCTGAATGAGTGGAGGAAGCTTCCTACTCAGCAGTGGGAATGTGGGGCTAGATGGGTCTTTATCAGAAGCTTCTAAAGTTTGCCTCTAATGCTGGTGGTTGGATAATGATTAACCCTTTTTTTACCTTTTTTTTTTTTTTTGAAAGCCTATCATCAGTACTTCTACTACCCCAAATTTTCTATGGAAGCAATGGGGACCAAACATAGCTGATTGGGAACTTGGAAAAAATGTGTAAAGAGGTTTTGATTGTAACTGTCAAGAGTGAAAATTATAGCTGTCTGCTCCTGGAAACTGAGTGCTTTGACACAGAGGAGTAGCTGAGTGAATATACAACCTCAGCTGTACCTTCCCTATTCAAGTCTGTATCATCTTTCCAGAACCTTCTGCCATGTATGAAGTTACACAGCACACGGAGTTTGCTGTTCAACCTGATAACTGATGTGAGTTAGAACCCACAAACTCCTGGGAAATTATTTTTGTTGCCTTATATGGGGTCTGTCCATCCCAAATTGCATTCCCAAAAAGGGATTCAATTAGTAGTAAGCTTACCTATCACTTACCAGCTGACCATGTAAATAGCCTGCAAAACAGTAAAAAAGGCAGGTAGTAATCAAATGGGATAATAGCTCAGGAAAAAAAAAATATGCTATTAGCCCTGCTGGACTCCACACAGCAAACAGCCCTTTCCACTCACAAAACCAGGAACAGATCTGCTGCACAGCAAGAAATCAGCTGGGTTCAGCAGCATGTGTCAAGGCAGAGAGGGACTGAACCTGCTCTTGTGAGACAAAGGGCTACACTCTGTGAGACAAACAACATTAAGGCAGAATGATCAAAGAATTTTTTAAAATAATCACATTAAAGAAATTCAGAGGGGAAGAAAATGTTCAAACAACCTAAGTGGAATCTCACTGAAAAATAAAATACTCCGGCCATACTCATGCCAAAACTTTGAATCTGCTACCTTGGAGTCACACTTTGTGTTCTTCCTGCTGTTTCAAGGAAGCCAATATATAAAACAAGGGACAGAAGTGTAACTTTAGCCTTTTCAGCCCAGGTTGGTACTGGAAGCTGGGCAGCAGGGTGTGGGTAACCACTGCTAACCAATATCCCTACCTCTGGGAAAGTGCTAAGGAAGAGGACAGAGATTCTAAACTAAAACAAGTCAGTTATTTTGCTACTTTGAGCCCTTTTCAACTATGAAACAACGGGCTAACAATTTGCATTATTACAAGCCAGCATGATATTCCCTCTGCCTAGCCCATTTTCCTGTTCACCATGAGGAGTGTCATCATGAAATTTTGGGGCTGGAGCCAATGGAAGAGTGCACAAAAAAAAAAGTGTCCTTCAGCATGTCCTTTAATGCACCTTTGTCTCCCATGCCCACCTCATCTCCAGAACAGAGGTAACATGACTTATTCACTGGCTACTCCACAGCTGCATTAATGGCTGTGTGGCAGTTGGGGATCCTCTGGAAGTCTGGCATGGACATCACAGGAAGGATGATTCAAAGCAATGGGCTGTCTGCATTTCTTGGTGCCAAGGGAAATGGCCTAGCTGCAGGCAGCAGGTCACCACACAATTATTAAATCAACAGTTGATTTCTAGTAAAGCAGAGTATTTACTAGTGTTAAGGTCCTGATGTTAAAGTTCCAGTGCAATAAAGTGTTTGATGTGTTTCACAGAAGACTAAGGTATAGTACAGACTCTTTTCCTGACAGATTTGTTTTACTTATCTATGTCTTACATTTACAGTTTTTCAAAGCTCATATGTGTAGGATCTAAAATGTTTGAATTTTACTTCCTTGCTGTGGAAATGGTCTGTATTTAAATCTACTAATTCCTAGTGCCACTGAAAAATGTGCACTCAGTTTATCTGCTTATGCACAGCTTGAAGTAACTCAGCAATAAAAGACTACTTTAAACAACTGAAAAATGATTTTCTGAGGTGCTGAATGCCCAAACATCCAAATGTCCAGTAGGAGCTGCAGAAGTTCAAAGCTACAGAAAAACTATCTCCTTATTTTTCTGTGTGATGTAAAAAGATTTAATGAAGGAAGGAGGAGGGAGTATGGAGTTTGCAATTAGTTTACAATTCACTGTTTCAGGGCAGATTGTGCTCTTGGAGGCTGAACAAAGGCTGGAAAACAGTGGCTGATATAAAAATAAGCAAGAGCAGACACCAAGAGCAAACATGGAAAAAAACACACCACCTGTATATTTTCTCTGTCAGGACAGTGGCACACCTCTCTCCATATACACATTTCACTTAATAAGCATGCTGACAGTGTCACCAAAGCATCTCAGGTACAGATGAGAAAGACAGAGCTTTAGCTGTGTAGAAGGAGTTCAGAAAACCAGCAAAGCCTCTCAATATTTCAGAAGACATCCAGGAACAAACTGTTTATTAGACCTTGTGCTCACTACCTGGAATAAATTCTTTGTTACCAGAAGGTGTAAGGACACTGCTGTCATCAGTGCTGCTTCCACTCTCTATCTTTTCCCATAGATATCTTTTGACTTGTTTCAGTGCAGGACAACTCAGGCAACTGCATTTGTCTTCTCTAACAAATTAAATATTTATGTATGCTTATGTCTCATGAAGAGCACCATTATGCTGGCAGGTTAATCAAAAGAAAGCAAAGTATAGGGAAAGTACGTTCTGTGAATATCAAACTTGAATGAAAAATTAAGAATTATAAGTAAAACAGGGATGAATTTATCATCCCATTTTAGTCTCTGACTGACTCTCTCTCCTTCACTTTTTTGTTTGCCTTGTCTTTAAAAGATAAATCATAATTTAATAGACTTACAGTAGACACATCAGTACAAGGTTTCCAATGACAGTCCTGAAAAACACTCCTACAGTTTTTTTTAAAGCTTTAATGAAAAACAATTGCAAAAAATAATGGCACAAGCCTACTGATTTTTTTTTCATAGAGAACTGAACTGAATATACTCAAACACGTCCTCAGGGTGGTGCCAGCCACATGCAAACTACTCTGTCCCTGCTTTTGTTTGGCCAGACCTGTCATTACATTTCATCACCTGGCATTCATGCTTATTCAGACTACAGTAGGTAAGCTTACAGGCTTGAGGTGCACCTATTTCCTGAAGTGTCCTCTTCCACATCAGTCACGTTTTTTACTTAGACATTTTTTCCTCTCTCTTTCTTGAAAATTTCCAGGGAAGAGAATGACAAGCACGACTTTATACAAAGATGTCATTATCTTCTTTTGATACCTTTCAGCCATCATGTCAGTCTGGATTCGTGTTTGTTACAAATAAGAATCTGTAACACTATGGCATGGAGGGGTAAACTTCTGTCCAATTAACCCACAGTTATGCTCTCTGTGTTTTGTGCCCCAAGGTACCATTACACCTCTTCCTGAAGCGAAGGTCAGTAAAGCATTATCTTATCACCAATGGTTAGCTCAGTGACAAAGTGTCAACTTGTGCTGACACTTCTGAACAGTTGCTGTACAGACAGAGTATTCACAACGATGAAGGGTTTGCAGTCATTTACGGCCCAGGTACTTGGTGAGGAAGACAACTTTTCCGGCTGCCTACATTCCAGTTTCTCTTCTACCTGTTAGCCACATATTGTCATAGGTGCAACGCAGACCATTAACAAAAGAAGTAAGCAAAAAAAAGGTCCTGTCATTCACCCAAGGAGCAAACATCTGTTAAACAACTGATCCAAAAGGTAAAGCACTCCTAATACTGTAACATTCAAGACAACAGAAGAGATCAAAATAGCTACAACCATGTCAACATGCTTTCAAAACAGGATGATATTATGCACATGTTCATCCCTCGGTGAGGTGGCAGCTCACATCAGTGTAACACCAGCTGAATATGTGCACCACTCAACACGCAGTCACAGTCTGCTTTCAGCACCTAATTACCTGGCTGAGGCTCTCAGACCTCGTTCACAAGTTCTGCCAAGCCCTAGCCAAGGCTCCCTTTCTCTTACAAAAGCAGCTTCTTCAGCCCTCTCCTCCAGACAACTCAAAGTCTCTCGTTTAGTTGTGAATTGATGCCACCACCCCCCAAATATTGCCATGCATTCACCATGAGCTAACTGCTTGTCTTCAAGAGCACCACAACTTTCCCAGTGACAATCAGCTGTCCCCTGCTGTCAGCCTGAGTCCTGATAGAGAAGAGTCACAACAAGGAGGTGCCCAGCTTTCCTCTCCCCACAGTGAAGGCAACACCAGGTTGTGCAAGGAGGGGCACACAATAAGCACAACAGACATTTTGCATAAAATGAGCCACACCTGTGGCATCTCAGAAAGTATTTTAGTCTGTATTGCAAGACTGGCTGATAAAGGCAGAATTGAATTATTAACAGTTCATGGAAAAACAGCACTGAAGTTCTGAGAAGCCAAGAAAAGAAAAAATAATAACAAATAAGAGCTAATTATGTAATTATTTTACACATTAAATCGAATGTACATATTGAAAATGCAGGGAACTGAGACAATAATCTATATCCCTCAATTTAGAAACAAGCAGAAAATTAGACTTTGCCATAAGTAATACCATTAGAGACAGGTAGGGAAGAAAGGTCCACTTCAAGCTAACTGGTACTTACTGGTTTTAGAAGAGATAAGGCAGGAGAATGTACTAAGTCCCACAATGATGAAAGGGGGAGGTTGGGGGAATGTTCTCATATGGTTTGTTCAGTGGGTATGTTGGGCTGTTGGATCAAGTCAAATCAAGCAAGCCTGTTGCACTGGCTCCACTATTAACTCCTCTGCCATTACAACTTCTAAGTGCTTTCACAACAAACACATTTTGCTTTGTCAAAACAGGTTTGAATCAATTGCACTTCCATCCAGAAACCAAAACCCTTTCCTCCAGGCTGCATGGGGCCTGTTACAGCTCTGGTAGTGGGAACCAGGGATCCCTGTAGAGCAGCCCCAGCCCAGCAGTGAGAGCTGAGGATTAGCACTGAGTCCCATGCAGGCAGGGAGCCTCCACTCTGACAGCTCTGTCAGGTATAGAAGGCATTCTGGCAGGACCAATGGACTGTGAAGGTGCATTTCTTTTGAAGGTGTATTCCTTTTTCCAGTCCTTCTTAGGGTTTGTCTCTCTTGCTGCCCCCTCAAAGGCCCTACTTCTGCAAGTGGAGTAGGACGTGTAGCCCCCACCAGCAACATCCATGGGAGTTAGTACAGAGCACCTGATCCACTGTAAACTCATGCTTTTGCATACCACATGCAATCTCTTCTGTGTAAATAAGCAGCTTAAATGTCATCCTTATTACTTCACCAAGGTGTTTATTGAGGATACAACAGCATGAAAACAGTGCACTGAGACTTAATTCTTAGATTTTACACTTGGGAAAACCAAAAAATGACAGTCACTCATATGTGGTACTCTGTGTGAGATTGCTTACTACATCTCCATGTATCTGCAAAAGATACTATTTGTAGGTATGGGACTCAGAAGCCCTCTTGGGGCTCCAATCTTTCGCAGAATCAGAATGGGTCAGATTGGAAGGCACCACAGGGGGTCATATGGTCCAAACCCCTGTTCAAGAAGGGCCATCCCAGAGTATATGGCACAGGATGGTGTCTAGACAGTTCTTAAATATCTTCTGTGAAGGAGACTCCACAACCTCTCTGAGCAACCTGTTCCAGTGCATGGTCACCCATACCAGAACGAAGTGATTCACATTTTAGAAACTGCCATGCATGGAAGCAAAGAGACTTTGTATGTTTGATAAAATTAGTCTTCATGTTTACTTTGACTTCAGGTACATCCAGAGAATATAAGTTCTTTGGGAAACTGATGTAAATGACCAAAAAAAAAAAAAAANAAAAAAAAAAAAAAAAAAAAAAAAAAAAAAAAAAAAAAAAAAAAAAAATTATTTTGCTGCTTGCTGCTATCAAGCTTGTGCCCTTGAGCATTAGTGTTGTGAGTTTTAGAGGACTCCATACAAAGAGAATTAAAAACATTTGTAACATTGTATTAAGGAAATGTTCATACATATACAAGTATAGGAATGAAAGAAAAGATAGGTGATAAAATCACAAAACAGGTCATAAGAATAAATCAGTGCATTCTTCAGAGACCCTGAAGTAAAGAGAGATAAAGAAGCCAAGCGGCCTCATGGTCAGAAGAGCACTTACATCCTGCAGACATCCATTCTGTCCTGAGTGGGAAATGCATGTGCACAGCTCTCCACTCCACTACTTATTGCTGCCCTGTTTATCCCACACTTCACAGGGCAGCAAAAGTGAACTGACCTCATGTGACAACCAAGTCAAATGTCTGGCTTAGTTAACTAAACAAACACATACACTTGCCATGTTCCAAAAGCTGATAGTGAGGAATACAGAACAGCATGCACAAATTCCACTTTGCTTATGTAGTTATGTAGGGTTTTGACTGAGTTTCTGGAGAAATTGGGGTTTATGGGGGGGGGAATGGGTTTTGTTACTGTTGGGTTGGATTTGTTTTTCTTTTTATACCTCCAGAGGCTTGATTACAAATTCAAATTCAGGCATCATAGTTGCAATCAGTATTTCATAATACCCCAACTTCATGGGTAGCTTAGCTGGCCATTTTTCCAGTCCCTATTATCTTTATCTATTTAATGGCCCAGATGTCAGAACAATAGAACATGTTAAATATTGACACTGGGGAAGTATAAAGAAAATTAATATTGCTTTTGTTTATTTTTATTTACTAGTAAATGCTTGTTTTGGTGAGTTATCCTAAATACTCTGCAATGTTATTGAAGGTTTTTTTCTAAAATTAACTGCTATTGACAGGTTAAACCAAATTCAGATGTCACAGGAATTAACCATTTTACATTTTAACAGTTGGATTACTTTATTAATCCCATTAATTATGGCGAGTCTCGTGTCAGCTGCATTGTGTGACAGATATTTGCTCAGCTGAACAGCATGTATTGCTTCTGTTTGCAGTGATCCTACCTCCGTCATCTGTTTTTATTTACAGTTACTTTATTTTCACTTGCCTGGCTTTATCCCCATTGCTAACGTCCCAGAAATCATGATACAGCATGTCTAACTATAGCAGCTGCTGCAGATCAAGGCACAGCCCAGTAACGCTTCAAGCAACTCCATGTCCTTAAAGCATATTTCATTGAACAATTTATTTGGGGGGAAAACCTGCATTTTCATCATCTCATGCCACTATTTACAATCTGAAAATTCATTTGAAACTAAGCTCCTTCTTTGGAGAATGCAGTGGACAAAGAACATAAATATTTTGAATAAAGTTTAAGTTATTTCAAGGTTTTGAAATAGCTGGTACAATTAATTCTGGTTTTAAGACACAGTGCAGGACACACAAGACCATTTTTTGCCCTATAATATCCATCCTGTTTCTGTGGGACAAGCCACTCAACTTTTTAGCATAATTTTCTCACAGGGGCATTTAATAAATGTTTATTTAATTCTTTCAGAGCTCCAGTAGACAGAAAATTAAGATGGACAATGCACTGCTGTTTACTTTCCACTGATGATTTATTATATTAACACATTCACAGACAATGACTATGTGATGTCCTATTATAAAGGTGGTTGATGACAAATTTTCTTTGAGATGTCTTCAGAAATATAGGTAACATGAAAGTAGCTCTTGGCTCATTATGGTTTATTTCAGCTTATCATAGGAAGATATTTTTTCAGTGGCGTCAGTGAATAGGAGACCTTTTGGGACAACTACAGCCCACCTTTCTGAGGTTAAAGTCTCTTCAACCACAGAACAAATCTGACTCAACCCAGCCGGGCTGAATGAACTTGCTGAACAGTTTGGTTTGTTTACTGTTTACTGTTCTGTTTACTGCAGGAGGAGGGATCCTAGCATGGAGAAAGGATAAGGCGCTTTGAAGACCATCATTGCTTCAAGTCTATATTGCAACAAGGGCATTTCCAGTTCCAAACTGTAAAGCAACATTTTAGTTTTAGCCTCAGGCCTCCTTACAGATTTGTTTTGTCAACCTGACATGTAATCTAAGAAATCCAGCCCAGCTACACAGCCAATACGAGCTGATTTAGCCACCCTGGAGGTAAGCACTCCCAGGAGGCTCAGGAGGTCTGAGAATGTCCAAAGGCTGAGGGTGAGAGTCTTGTTTCTCTGCTGTCCCCTGAGGGTGGGATCAGCTGAGCCTGAAGGACTTCCAGCACCACAGAGGAGTGACCAAAAACCTTGTAACCCTCATCTATTTGAGCTCTGCACCATAGGAAGAGCTTTGAACACTGAAACCCTAAGGCCTGCAGGTGCTTCTCACACCAGCTTCTCTTCTAAATAACTTCTCTCAAGTGAACCTGTCCTGTTGAAAATTCTGGTTTCAAAGAATAAGGCATTTTCCCCTCCATGAAATGATTTTTTGGCATGTTATCTCTGCAACACTAAGGAGTGAATGTTAAGCTCAGCACCCTCTTGCCTTGAACATCCTCCACATCTCTGACATCCGAGGGTATCACTGAACAGGTTCCTGGTTGCACAACAGAAAGGAGACAAAAGGAGTAGCTATTGGTTTCTAGCTCAGTAATGGGATTTGGCACAATTTGCAAGGATTGCAAACCACAGAGCACTGCTGTTTGACAGTGCATGTTGCCTAATTTATTTATATCTTATTTCAAACAAAGACAAGTAAACATGCACTGTACACCAGAGCACAGTGGAACTAAAGGCACAATAGATGCAGGAGTGTATAATAAATACTCCATTAAGGAGAAAAAAAAAACAGAAAAAGCCTCGTGTTAAAATAATGTTCAAACAGCCTACTCAAGCATTCAGAGATCAGAAAATACACACCATAGGGCAGTTTATACAGTCAGCAGAAGGTGCTGTCAGCAGCTACAGCTGCAGCTCCATAGGTTTCCCCCGACACCTCTCCTGCCAGAAGTGATGGGTGCAGCAGGAGATCACCCAGATGTCCTCCAGCACAGGTGATGCTGTGTGGGCAGGCACCCCAATCACTCTGTACACACTGAGCCCAGCACAGACCTGCTGTCAGCTGGAGGCAGCTGCAGAAGGGCAGTACATGGTTGTGCTGCACCCAGATGTGATCAAAGGTGACAGCTGAGGTCCCTAAAACAGAATTAGACACAGTCTTTCCATGTGACAGAACACAATGTCTTTGAGCCCCAATAGACCTTTTCTTTCCTTGTTTATTTCCTTTCAATTTTTTCTTGAGTTAAACTTTTATGTCAAGGAAATCATGTAGAGGAAAAAGACAGTGAACACTTGCTTTTGAGAGGAAAGGAGGAGCAAGTTCAAGTGACATGCACTTTGGGGTGATGGTTTATATCAGCTGAAAATTGGAACTGTGAGATATTCATCCACTGCATTTTTTTCTGCTTTCAATGTGACTGAGACAGTCATCATTACAGCTGGAATTATTTAAGCAGAAGTCATATCCTAATGCATCAAGAACAAATCATTTATCTAATTATCTGTATTTGTCTCTGTTCCCATCCAGTTTTGCATATTGAAAAAGATAAGCAACAAACATGATCTATTTTTTCTCCCATTTACACTTTTAATATTAGCTTTTAATAAGAATTCATAGAAAAAGAAAGCATATTACAGCAACTAAAAATGTTGAGCATAGTGCTGTTCTTTGCTCTTACGCAATTTAAAATAATACGCTGCTTCTGATTTGCATTCTGTATCTCATTGCTTCCACTAGATTTTTCTAAAGAGAAAAAGTTGACACAAAAAGCACTGGGGCAAAAGCATCTGGAACTAAACACAGAAAACCCCTCCCTCTGCTAAAGTAAAATGGTCTAACACTAGCTCTGTGCCAAAGTTTAGATCAGAAGAAAAAAATTAGGCAAGGCTCCTATCTAAAATTCCAGAGTAACCCTGATAAGGAATAAAAAAAAAAAGTTAAGAAATGGTGATAAAAGTAGGATGAAGGGATCAAGTGGGATGAAAAGCTAGCTGAGAAATAGGCACTAAAGAAGAAAAAGCCATAAATTGGACGCTGAGGATACAGAATTTGATCCCAGAATAAGAAATAAACAATTACAGGGATTCAGGAGATGAACAACACTGATTTAGACACAGGACTGTGCGTCTTTACTGTCCATGACCACCTTCCTCCAGAACAAAAGCAAAGAAAGCAAAAAAGCATCGTTTGAAAAAGCATTTTATGCTCAGGGAGCATTTTCTCCTCAGCGGAGGATGGAGCAATTTAACAAAGGCCCTGTGCTCGAAGGCTCCTGAGGGACAAAGTGCCTGGGGGTCAAGACCTGCCGGGCTCTCTGTTCTCACCTTCCGTCGCTGTGCCACACCGGCTGGAGCAGAGTCCCGGGCCGAGCACAGAGTGGTCAGGGTCATGGCAAGCAAAACTGTTACTGTTTTACTCAAAGTTTGCCATTTTTGTACTCGTGTCCTCAGCGAAACCTACAGGTGTGGACTTGCACGAGGCGAACTCGCTGAAGCCAGCGGCCCCCAGCTCCCCCCTCTGCGCCCCTGCGCCCCGCATCCCGCCGGCACCCGGTCCCAGCCGGGCATGGGGGTTCCAAATTCCCGGAATTTCCAGGTGAGCCTCCCGTCCTGCGATGGGCGGCAGCGCTGCAGCGGCCCCGGGCCTGCCCGCGCCGACCAGCCCCGGGCTGCAGCGCGCTGCCCGGCCGCTTTTCCAGAGGGATGCTGGCGACATCTGGTGGCGCCGGGAGGGACGCCCGGGCCGGCAGGAGCGAGCCGGGGGGACGCGGTATAGGCCGGGGAACGGCCGGGGAACATGGAATGGCCGGAGAGACGCGGGATGGCCGGGGAACGTGGAATGGCCGGGGGGACGCGGGGTGGCCGGGGAATGAGACGGGGCAGGAGGTGCTGCCTCAGCCCACCCCCGTCACCGCTCACCCCCACAGTGAATCGAGGGGGGCAAGTAAACCTCGTGGGCTGAGATAGGAACAGTTTTAATAATTGAAGCAAAGTAAGATACTATAATAATAAAAAATAATGATTGTAATTAAAGGGGAGAGAGGAATAAAACCCAAGACAGACAAGTGATGCACAATACAGTTGCTGGCCACCCACTGGTTGATGTCCAGCCCATCGCTGGGCAGCGATCAGCGGCTCTCAGTGTGTTCACCACTCCATTTAACACTGAGCATGACATTTCCTGGGATGGAATATCCTTTTGGTCAGTTCAGGTCTCCCCCCGGCCATGCTCCCTCACAGCTTCTTGTGCACCTGCTTCTTGGCAGAGCATGAGACACTGAAAAGTCCCTGACTTAGGGCAAGAACTTCTCAGCAACAACCAAAACATCAGTATGTTATCAACATTACCCTCATACTGAATCCAAAACACAGCACTGTAGCAGCTCCTGAGAAGAATAATATTTTCAGTATGCCAGCCACAACCATGACAGATGATGAGAAGAAAAAATATCCTTGGCCTAAATAGTACTAGGTGGCTCCAAGCAAGTTCAGCATCATAGGGAGCTCTGTAAGTCAACAAGAACAATCTTACTGTCAGGGTGGTTGGAACTAGATGATCTTTAAGGCCATTCCATCTTATGACTCAATAACTACCCCCTTTGCAGTATTTGTGCTGTTCTTGTAATGCAGCCACAGCAAATAAGAGGTCTGAACCCAGGTGTGAGCTCCAAACTCTCTAACAGTCTGTGTCTCATCATGTCAAGATACAAAATATCTTTCAGTGTAGAAAGAACATACCTGAAAAAATACTCATGATTTTACTGGAAATGTAAATGGCACACAAACTAGGTATTTAAGTATATTTCAAACATAGCAAGCTTATAAGAGTTTAAGACTTTCATGGAAACATCATTCTGCTTCCAAAACAAAGCAAAAGAGTAAACAATTTGTAGGCATCCTGAAGGAACAGCTATTAGTCCTTTTCCTAGTTGGAGTTTTCAGCATACTTTCTTAGTTTAAATGCCATGTCTGATTGATTCTCATGCTGCAAAGGAAACCCCAGACAAAATTGATGAGTTTTACCATTTTAACCAATGAAATTCATAGGATTCTTGTGCCAGACTCTAGATTACATCTAGTTTTCCAGGAGAAGTTTTGGATGCCCCATCCCTGGAAGTGTTCAAGGCCAGGTTGGATAAGGCTGAGCAACCTGGTCTAGTGAAAGGTGAAGGTCACTGTCCATGGCAGGGGGGGTTGGAACAAGATGATCTTTAAGGTCCTTTCAATACAACCATTCTGCCATTGACTGCCATGAAATCATAAATACTTTCTCCCCAAAACTGATAGCCATTGGAGGTCACTAAGAACACCTGTGCACACATCTTTCAAACATGAACTAGGTCTAGTGAATCCTTCCTCATCTGGATTCATTACATAGGCCAGCTGACCTTCCAAGGTCATGTTGAGGAAAATGGAAATTTTAGGCAAACAAGTTTCTCAATTCTGCCTCCTGTTAGACGCACAGCCAGAATCCCCAGACAGCAACAGCTATGAACCTTTCTACCTCAGAGACCTTACAGGAACTTTCAGAAGAGCTGTAGTTACTTAAAAATTAGTCATATCCATACATTACTTAGATTTGAACGTCATAAATATTCCACTAAACCTCTAGCCACTTGGATGCTGTAACTGAACCTCATGTCCACATAACAGCTAAAAGTCAGAGTCATTTTGAGGTTACTCTTCCTGGTACATCCAGCACCTCCACTTGAAACTGGAACCAACACATGCAAATATAAAAGAAGAGAAGAGAAAGTACAATTACTATATAAATGGAGTTTGAATTTGGCTTGAGAAATGTCCTGAGGAATGGACTATAACATGGTTAAGCTCAAGGACAAATTCTTTGCCTGAATGGTGTAAAGGTCTTCTAAGTTGAAAAAAAAAAAAAAAGTTGGCTCCTTTACTTCTCTGAACTGTAGCAGAGGGGATTCTTGTTCAGGGCAGTTTAGGACTTACTTGAAATAGGTATTCCCAGAAAATTCTTTTAAGTTTCCTCCATATATCAATGTACCAAACGTGTATTGCTTTCCAGGAACCACAGACATTACAAAGAGAGGAAAGTACAGCTGGAAACTTGGGAAAGACAGAATTGACGTGTTTCCACTTTTCAAAGAAGGCAACAATGAGTCAGCCCTAGATAATCACCGAAGCCTTGACTCCAGCTTGCTGTGAATAATCCACAGTTAGAAATCAACGAGTAGGGAATGCTTTTCTCTACAGTGGTAGGTGCTTTGCTAAGAGTGGGGGTGAAGGAGAGAACATGACAAGGACTCTCTTGCATCTCAGTGAGTCTTGACTGTTGGAGTGGCCTATTGACACTGCTGGCAGCTGATACAGATTGAAGTACTTTGTGAGCCACTCCGTCTTGCCTGACTGGGACTTCAGCTCTACTCAGCGCTGCTAAGGCAGCAGCAAGAATGTGATGTCTAGTTTTGGTCACAGCACTTCAAGAAAGATGGGAGCCAAATAGAGAGAGTCCAGAGAGGTAATAAGAATGAAGAGAAGTGTAGAAAACATGACCTGAGGTAACAACTTTCCCTAGAAAAGAGAAAACAGAAAATACAGTCCATTAACTGTCTTCAAAAATGTAAGCAGTTACTGCAAATAGAGAATATATCCTTTGGGGTAGGAAAAGCAATAACAGATTAAACTGAATCAAGGGTACACTACATTTTCCTAAGGGTACAGAGCCGTTACACCTTCTGGTTTTAGCTGGACATGAATCATTGCACTGCTTAAATATAATCTTAATATTTTATTCTTAATTATCCTATGTGCATTTTTCTCTACTGCTTTGGAAAAGTAACACATACAGTCAAAATACTGCTAACAAGATCAGTGTTTACCAGTATCTTATTTTCTGTATATCTCAGTTTACAGCATTCCTATCTGCTTCACAGAGTTGTTGTGAGACCTACTCAAACACCTGCTATTTGAAAAGTGCAAGTGTGAATAGCATAATTTTATTAATACATAATGATATTGTGTATATTTATTAATAGCATATCTCAACATATGTTTAATAGTGTTTTTTATATATTATTAACAGAACCAATAAAAAATGAGAAAAAGCAAGGCCCCAAACCTGTGACCCTGCTTTTATCAGAAATTTTTCAGTCTGGCATCTTTTAGTCATCTATAATTACACAAAGCTGACAAAAAGGTCGTTGGGATTGTATTCTAATAACTGAG
This sequence comes from Nicator chloris, assembly GCA_013400495.1. NCBI lineage: Eukaryota > Metazoa > Chordata > Aves > Passeriformes > Pycnonotidae > Nicator > Nicator chloris. The sequence continues at coordinate 14,618 of WAAE01016075.1, forward strand.
GAAAGAGACAGGGTCAGTAAATTCATGCAGGCATGTCAATAGACCAACATCAATAACATACCTTTCCAAAAGAGAAATGTAGTCAATAAAACATAAAAGAAAAGCATTTAAAAATTCAAAAGCTTTTCCAAATACAGAAAGTCCATATTATGACAGCAACTGGCCACTCCAGGATGCACACTACCAAAGCATGAAAGCACTGGTGAGGTGACTGAAGTCACTCTGCCTGTAGTCTTGTGTCTCCCAGCACACCCAAGGCACACATTAATAGCTTAATGTGTTATTGCCTAATTAAATGATTAAATGCCTTGCATGTAAAAGACAATCTGTTAAGTGGTAGGTTCTGGCATGCCTCACCCTGAAAACACATTAAAAGCACTTGCCATCTGAAAAGGAAAGAGATAAGGGCACAAGCATTTGGGTCTACACTACACAAAATGAATCCAATAAAAAGTGTCAAAATTTAATGACAGTGACAGTGAGTGCACAAAATCATGAACTTGCTTTCAAACTATCAAAAGGGGATGAGGAAACAAAAAAGAAAAAAAGCCTGGATTCATATGTAAACCAGGTGGCAAATGCCTTCTAAATCTCTTGCATGCAGTATCTGTGATGTTTTGTGGAAATGCATGATAACACACAGGTAAAATCTAACCTTCATACCAGGCATTTCAAGGTATATGTTTTCACTAATAAAATCATTGCTGTTTGCGGTTTGAGTACACCTGCTGCACAAAACATCAAAAATACATTATAGCTATACCTTAGTGACATTGTCTTGCACTTTAAGGGTTGATTAGCATCATCTAGAGATTGCTAAGGCTAAGAAAACTGCATTAGCTCCCCTTTAAAGTCCAGAAAAACTAAACTCAGTCCACATCACAAAAGATTACTGACCAAGAGGTATTGCTTAAGATGGGCTTAATCACAAAGAAAAAGGGCTAAATGGCCCAGATCATCACCTGGTTCTCCTAACTTCCACAATTCTTGTATTTCAGTAGCAAAACTGAAATGGCACTGCTTAAAGCAGAGCACAGCCCTAACTCTTGTCAACTGTACAGAATACCACCTAGTTGCTCTCTTTGCCCCACTGGAAACTTCAAAAAACTACATGCAGTGCTGAAAGAGAAGTCAGAGGAACCCTTGAACCTGACCACCTAAAGTCACAGAAGCAGCAGAAACCCAGCCAGTAGCAAATATTTTTGTTTGAAGTGAAGCTAAAAAGAGTCAGTGCCCAAGGTAACAGCACATGTGTTTAGGTCAGACACTTAAAGCATACACAGACTTTATTTTAGAGATTTTTCTAAAGACAAGAGATTGAGGATGACATTGACTTTCGACAGAAAATGCTGTAACAACCACCTGAGGTCCCTGGGCTCCAGACAGTTGGCCATGTATGGTGGATGTCCCAGAAGCCAGGAGGCTGAGCAGCAGGATGCCAGGCAGCAGCACTGCAAAGGAAAGTGCATTTCTGCCAGCATGAAGCTGAGCTTCACAGACAAAAATTACCTTCTACTCTGCTTTTAAAGACAAGACCACAAGGCATTTCTGCCTACCTTGACATAGCAAACTCCCAGTTTGGCTGTAAAAAACAGGATGCCTCAGTTCAGTTGCTCCCTCAGGCAGAGGGAGCTCAGTGTGTCACACCTCAAGAGAAGCTCCTGACTGGAGAGAGGCCTGGAACAGGAGACTCTTCTCTCCATCAAAGCCCACTTCACTAGCAAAGCTAACATCGTGGTTGCTTTGCATTCTTGTTTTCTTTTGTAGAATAACGTGTTACAGAAGATGGGTTGTTGCTCAATGAGCAGAGGAGCATTACAAATTCCTAAGCCGGAAATGCAGCCACTGCCGCTCAGGCACCCACATCCCAGCACCCCATAATATCATAGAAAGGCTTGGGTTGGAAGGGATCTCAGAAGTCATCGATTTCCAACCCTGCTACCTTCCACTAGGCCACGTTACTCAAGTCCCATCCAGCCTGGCCTTGAACACCTCCAGGGATGGGGCATCCTCAAATGTCAGATTTGGGGTGTTTGATGTGAAGAAACACTTATATTAAAGATTCTGTAGCTGTAGATTGTTCTTTAAAGCCCTAACATACAACAGCTACTTTCAAACCGTTTCAGTTATGACTGCTATGAACTACAGCCTTAAGTTTCGCTCAGAGTAGTGAGGGCCAGGAATATGTGTTATACTCCTGAAAGGCATGTTACCATCTGAGCACGACAGGAATGCCCTAACATGACTTACGTTCACTGATTATGATCATCAGTGAAAGCTGCTAAATTTGGCAAGTGTGAGTCATTTTGGAGGCTATATATATGTAAAGAATGGATTGTCAGTCTTTGTATTCTCGAGTTTAAAATATTGAAACAATGGTCTGCTCTCTCAATGAGCTGCTGAGTTTACAGGGAAGGTGAAATATATGCACTTACCTGAGAAGGTCACATTTTCATGATAGAAAATAAGAATGGGAGAAATTTAAAGGAAGTAGAGGTTTTTTCCATTTCCCTAATCCCTTTATTTAAAATCAGATATCCCCAAAGCATTCATAATAGATTTTTGTCTGTTCTGTTTTCAAAACCCTAGACTGCATTATCTTCTCCCAGAACAGTTTCTCTAACTTGAAGTTTGATGCAGTTTAAATTCACTATTTCTTATCCTGTCAGCACAGCATGTAGAAAATAGTTTCTCCTGGTTTTGCAACTTTTTCATCTATTTGAGGACCGGTTCCCCTTTCCATTTGTTGTAGATTAAATAATTCCAAATTCTTCAATATTTAGTCATAAAAGTTTATTCTGTCATTACTCATGGTTTTTCAATGAACTTCTTTAGTTTTGATGCTTGCCTAGCAGTTTACCAAGCATTTCAGCAGAGCCTTCCTCACACCAAGCAGAGCAAACTACTTCACAGTATGCAAATAATTCACATTAGATCTCTATGCTGTGGTCCAGCAGAATCAGCATTATCTTCTAGCCCTTTTTTACCATGCTTCTCATCCTTATTTAGCCTGTTGTTTCCAATTGTGGGGTTTTACCACTTTCTATCCCTGCCTTCCTCTGGTATCCTGTATTTTGTGACACTGAAGGAAGTTCATCCTGTTCATGGTTTCCTTTGGGGTTTTTTTTTGTCCAGAGCACTTTTCCAATTCATTAAAATAATTTCGATTTGACACTGTCCTTCCTTATTCTGAGCATCTTTTCCAGCTTAACACTGCTTGCAAACACTACCGCACCACTTCCACCACTATTGAAAATCCTGAGTGGTGCCAGCCCAGGAGACATTGCCATTGGCAACAAAGGTTTGCCAGCAAGTCAGTAGCTGGAGAATTAAAATGTCCTTATGCTTTCCCACAGACATTAAGAAATGGAGAGCCTTTTGCTTTGGTCATCCAAGGTCACAATCATGATTCGTCAACCCACAAGGTTCAACAATGTTCCTATTTGCAATTTTATATTTGTTCAGCTAAGCAAATTTCAGTTATTCTTGTAAGGACTGCAGAACCAGTCCTTATGCTGGATGGATTGGCTCCTATTTCACTGATTGATCCAAACAGTAGAGTATTTTTTCAGTATTATTAAAAATATAATCTCCTTAGCTGACCTCCAGCAGAAAACAAAACCAGAGGTCTGTTTCCATAAAAGCAGCTCTAAGACATCATACTCAGGCCTCTCATCAGTTTAGTACCACTTAGCTTTGTCCCTGGCATAATATTTAAACTAGATGACTGGGCAACAGGCCCTTTAGAACTGCAAGCCAACCCTAACAAACTTAGACTAGTGATACAAAACAAATTGAGTCTGACTGCTGTTATGCATGCTGTTGGTATAATTTTGTTCAGGGAAATCAGAAGTCTAGTGGATTGGTCAAGGTCATTGCTATGATGATGCTCCCTTCCTTCGTGCCCCTGCTGTTTAAGCGATGCGTGCTGAGATAATGAATCAGATTAAGTATCTTGATGACACTTTTGATTATGCTCCTTCCTCAGAAAGGTCATCAGATTTTGGCTGGTGGTTGGCAATCAGCTTTGGAAAGGCAGCAAATTTCAGAGACACAAGCTGTTCCTTTTTGGTAATGCAGTGACCTAACAACAGCAACATACACCCTTGAGGCCAGCAGGCTTGATTATTGTAATTCTGTCCTAGCAGGACCTTCCCAGTGCCTGCAGCTTGCAGGGGGTTCAGAGATGTGTACGTGCACTGGAGTAACCATCCCAACCTCACTCAGAACTGTAATTTCCTAGAGCAATGCTTTCACCCCAGTCAATTCCCAATATCAGAGTTTGGGAAGCAAAACCCTACAGTAGAAAGCTGTCTCTGTTCCCACGTATTCCTCTGTTACTTCTCCAGGATCCGACACACATACAGGGATGCCGGATGTGAGGATACATGTGGCTGGGTTATGTGGCAGAAGTACAGCCACTCGGTTCAGGACAGTCGTGGTGAAAAGGTGCTGCCACCCGTCCATGCAGCTCCTCTGAGCCACTGCCAGCCGAAGCAGCACAGCTCCACAGCTCTCCCAGGCTCAGCACCCACGGTGTCACAGTGAACTGTGTGCCCTGTGGTACAGGTAATGCACGTGGCACAGGGCACACAAGGAAAAAACCCACTGGTTCAGCGGGCAGCCAGTGCGATGAGTGAACGCAGCCATAGCTAGAAAAGACGCCTCGTGTTTGGGGACTGTTTCGCTCTAAGCAACATCTTCAACATCTCATCACTAGATGGCGGCGACCTTCACAAATTTCTAATCAATGAGAGCTTTATTCTCAAAAGAGCTTGCCAAATCCCCACTTTCTCGCTTTTAAAACCACTAGAACTGCTTTCTCTTCTACATAACAGTTTTCTGCAGAATGCCTTTGCAAACAAGGAAGTAGGTCTGTTTTTCAGTACAGGTATTCTGAAAAATAAAAGTATGTTTCACTAAAACTGCATTATGCCTTTGAAATAAACCCTCTCTGGCTGAACAGAGAACAAACATCCTGTTCTGAGCTAACATCCAATTTCTGTTTTTATACTCAAGTCTGTATGGAGAGAATGCTTGTAGTCTTCATATAGATCAATCACTTACGCAGTTCACCTATGTTATTTTCATGGGACTGTCCCATCACAGAAAATTCTGTGAAGTCATCCCTTTTCATTCAAGTTACCATTAATTTTTCTATCTGTTTACAAAAGTCATTTCACTCAATGTATAGGGAAAAAAGAACATAAATTACAAACAAAGCACACCTATGTAACAGGTCTTCCACATCTCCTCAGAAAGTCCTTTGGCCCTATCTAACAGACGTGCCAAGTGCCACACTTGTGACATTCACTCCCTTGGCCCAGTTTCACATTCCCTCCTGCCCTCTCTTGCAAGTCACCGGCATACTGTCATTTACATCCTGCACCAAAAGCCTGCATTGCAAAGTGGCATTTCACTGATGTCTCAGTCAGAGATGTCACACCTGGGAACCTGAGGCTAGGAAGCAGCTCTAGTACTGCAGAAGCCCAAAATTTGATGCCCCTCAGCACACATGGTCTGAAGTACCTATCTGGAAGATGCATGCATCCCAGCTGCAGGCTTGTACTGCAAGTCCTTCATCCCATCATCTGACCTAGCATACAAAAGGCACATCCACTTCATGAAGAAGCAGTCTTGAGCCTCAGGAACTGAGTAACAACTGCTGGGCATTTTGTCTTTTTCATTGCTGTGCTAAAGCTGAGGCACAGTGACACACAAATCTCCTGTGAGATTTAAGAACAAATCTCAAGTGGCAAAGGGACTGAACAGACCCCCAGCTTTAACCACAGTATTGAGATCACATCACATCAGATCTGGAGCCAGTTGAAAGTTTAGCCCTGGATACCAACTTAATGACATCAGCAAGGAGGAAAAGGTAGTTTACCCTGGTCCTGAAGCTCAGAGCAGAAAGAAAACCTGCTTAGAAGAAACTCCGTCTAATTCCACATGTCAGTTCAGAACAGCTCTTACAGTGCTGAGCACAAGGTACACATTGGAAATATATATGGTAAGATCCAAACCTAAGACTAATAAAATGAAAAAAATCATATTTGTTAAATTAAATATCTGTTCTATTTCTGAGAAATTTTTTGCATATAATTATGCAAAATATACATAAGACTAAAGATTAAGCTTTTCAAAAGTCATTCTCTCCACTACATACATACAGTCTTGTAATGTCACAGCTCTTCAATGTTTAATTAAATTATAGTAAAAAACACATCTAATCCAAATTCACTATTTGTCACTCTGTTTAAACAAAAATTTCAGCATCTATATTTTATACCCTTCAGAGTGAATAACTTGACTCATGACTTGAGTTGATATATATGAAGAGCATGTTGGAGACGTTCAGGAGAAGGTGAGATGAGAAGCCATCACTCAGCCTGCTGCAGAAGACGTTTTTGCCACACAGCTGTTTGATCATCCAGTAAGATCAGATCAGAGTGCTGGTGTACCACCAGCACACCTTGGAAAACATGAGTCACTAAGGATTGACTCAGAAGTCTAGACTCAACCCACAAATGGATCTCCATGGCCCACCTTTACTTTGTTTGGGACCCAAACACTAGCAAGATCTGCAACTTTGGAGGGTCAGCATCCTTAGTCATGTAAGTTCTGCTCCCAAATACAACCAGAAAGAAGCACAGCCATGCTGAATATATATTTCAACACAGCTTATATCTAAGCATAACCTGAGTACTTTTAAAATTAACATTATAATCTTAACCTTGTGATATTATCAAGCACATATACTAAAATTGGAGCAATACAGAGAATATTAGCAGAATATTAGAATATTTTCAACCTGCAAGGAAGTTGTAGCTAGGTAAGGATTGGCATCTTCTCCTAGGTGACCAGTGATAGGATAAGAGGATATAGTTTCAAGCTGGGCCAGGGGTGGTTCAGGTTGGACATCAGGAAGAATTTGTTCACAGAAAGGGTTGTTAAACATTGGAAAGAACTGTCCAGGAAGGTGATGAAGTCGCCATCCCTGGTGGTGTTTACAAAACAACTGGAGATGGCACTTAGTGTCTAGTTGACAAGGTGTTTGATTCAACAATCTTATTTCCAACCTACTAATTCTGTGATTCTGTGAAATTATTACACACCCCAAAATAATCTAAAACTGTTATGTTTTTGGATCAGAGTACAGGCTTCAAAGTTTCTCTGCCTTCCTCACACACTGAAATTCCTAAAGCTTCATTCTGGAAAAGATACTGACATAACCCAGTCAAAAGCACTGCACAGCACAGCCCACAGGTTTACTAAGGTCTGATTCCAATTCCAGTCTCAGCCAAGGATGACAATGTTCCAATTCCTAGTGCTGTTTCATAAATTATAAATGGATGCCATGCCCACAGTGATAAAATTGATGACTCAAAGACTGAGTCAAATACACAGTACCTCTGTGGCTTCTAAGAAAAGGAAACTCTCCAGTCAAATCAGAAACAGATGGCAACATGGGAGAAGGAAAATTCTTCTGCAAGAGTTAACTCCCATTGCTTTTCAAACCAGCTGTCAAATGACCTTCTGGTGAAACAGACTTAACTGGTTCAAATCCCCCCTTTCTTTACACATACAATGTCCCACAACATTCCCTGGGAAAATGAAGCAAGCCGAATGTTTGGTTTTCAAGTAAGACTGTAAAAGTCAAAATATTTGGTAATCTTTTTGTAAAAGCTTCTTCCTTGAGTTTCTCTTGCAGAACTTTATTCCTTGGGTTAGTCCCAACATCTCAGATTCCAAATACTTTAATATACTTAAAACTCAACTTTTCTGAGTTTAAGTTAGAGTATCACCAATACATTTCTCAGTTCTATTTCATAGGAAATCTTCATTTGCTTTCAGCATTATAGTTTCACAACAGAACATCAGTACTTTCAAGAGTGAAGACTAGGAACTGTTAAAAAAAAATTCTACCTAAACTAAGGTAACTAGGAAAGCAAAACATTGAGAAAAGAAAAGCTTGATTGAATGAATTTCCTTTTCACAGTTTTTGTAGAAAACTGCAATACTAGTCTTTGTATGGATTATTCACTGTCTAGTGAAAGTACCTGTGTAGTTTTAGCCTCCCATCTGTAACTGCAACTTAATGTATGTGACAAACTGTCATGATTTATGGCTCTGGTCTTGAGAAGGAAACTCCATGATGTATCAGAATGTTATCTCTTAACTGGGAACTCAGCCTATGGGAAATAATGACAGCAGGAAATAATGGAGGATATACTGGAGCTACTGTGAGTAGCTGTGAGGCATAGTATGGGCTTTTTCAACACAGATTTTTCAGCATTCAGTTCTAAATCTTCTCATGGAGGATATCCTCTTACTACCTTCACTGCTGCTGTAAGAGACTTAATTAATGTAAGGATCACAATTGCCTCAAACACTGCCAAGGCCACAGAAGGAACTTGCCATAAGATAAGCCATCACAGCTGGAACTTGAGATAAGAAATAACTGGGACATAAACTTGAGACAAAAAAAAAAATCACTGAGACATGAACTCCTGTTTGCTTTGACTAAACTGTTTTGGTGCCACTGCAAATTCAAGATGTTTATTTTCATCTGTTGTCGTCATAACACTTGAAGTCACCAAGAATACCCAGTTTGCATGATGAAGTTAAAATAAAACCAGATAATCTGCTCTTACTATATCAAATCCCAGTGTGAAAGCCTTAAATCCCTCTATATAGTTACTTGTTTTGTCCAAATAGATGCTGATATCCCATACCTTGTAATTGACAATGACTTACCCAAAAATTTTACCTGGTACATGATGTGAATGAAAAAAATCCTGTTACTCTAACAGCAAATGGAACCTGTGCTGAAAAGCTGCTTTGGGCAGTGATGTGAGATTTTAGTTAATTTCTTTGGCAAAATAAAATGTAAAACAAAGAGAGGGGGGAAGGCGGGATTGGGAAGAATCCATTGGTAAACACACTGTTAAAAAAAATAAAATTAGGGGAAGTCTCCAGAACTTTCAACTTTTGATTTGTAGGAAAACTCTTGAAATCTTTTTTCAATGTATGCAGAGAGAAAGCTTCTAGAAACATAGTAGCAAACATGACACTATAATCCCCATTTCCCCCTCCAGTTACTCATTTAATATTCAACTTTGAGAGACAGGAAAGAAGTTCAAAGGCCTTAGAGTAAATTCCATCTACTCCTTTTTTTTTTCCTGGGTTTTTAAAGTTGTGCCTATGCATACAGCTTTTACCATATACTTTCTTCTTGCTTTTAAAATGTCATGCACCAGAAATTAAAACCACATGAATTTGCCTCAGATGTACTTTGAATTCTGTCACACTCAAAACTTTGCAAGTATGAAATTATAAAACTGAATAACATAAATGTCATATGTTTTATTCATGTCACTCCATGAGTGCCTACACTGGCATATCAAGACATATCTATCCTCTAGAAATACGCATATTGAAGTACTAGAAAAGCAAATGCAGGTTAACAAGTAATCAAGGATATGCATGATGCAGGGCACTGAGCTCCTTTAGATTGTTAGGTCATGCAGGAAAACAGAAAGTGAGTTAGAAAAACTTTCCACAACACATCTGTCATGTTTTTCAGGAACATATCCAAAATTCCTTAAAGTATACTTAGTCACACCAAAGCATTTCTAGAGAACACAAATAGTTTAACAGAAAGGCAATAGGTTTTAGCTTTGTATGTTCCAAGGCACATTTTTAACCTACCTCAATTATTTACTATTTCTGCAGTACTGGACTCCATCACTTTCACCCATGTGCCTGTGACTGGGAGCTGGTCATCCCCATTTTTGCAAACCTCTAGCACAAAAACTATGGACATCTTTGTCCCCATTCCAACAAAACTGAAACCCAGAGGACTGTGCCTAAATAGCATGTGGGAATCTGGCACTAAGTATTCTAACAAGATCACATTGGATGCTGGGGAAGAACAACTAGGTCTAACCTTGGGATCTCCCATTTGTGAGCGCTACAGTACAAGGCCTGAATTTGAGTCTGCTCCAGCATAAAGCTGGATAACTGCTCTTGCATCAGCAGCTGTCCAGTAGGACGTTCCTGGGAAGGGTAAAGATCTTATTCCCTCTCTCAACACCAGGCAGGATAGCTTCACAAGAACAGTTGTAACTACTCTAAATGCACTGATACATCATAAAAAATTATTTTGTACATCCACAACATAAACAATCCATACAAGAGTTCAAAATAAAAGCAAATCTGTTCATTAAAGACACACATAAGAGAACTTTCAGCCTAACCAATCCTTCTTGTTGCACCATTTTCTTAGACATTTTGAAAACCAGACAGGCAATACAGTCTACCTTACAGTAGGATTCCTTTGAGTCCTAGAACAGCATGAAATGAAAAACAGTTTTATGTGTGATTCTAGATAATACCATTGCAATATTTACTACTCAGACTGTAAACTCCAAGAAGTGATCTCTAACGTGTCCTTGGTCCACACCAAGAGAAAAAACCCCAAACAACATAAATCATTTAAAGTCCTGGATTTGGAACACGTATTTTCCCATACAGGATAGCCTCTGGTACTCCAAGCACTGCTAGAACCAATCTGTGAGCATCATGACTGACTGTTTAGCTTACATTCCTACAAATTTCAGGCACAGAAACTGAGTCAATGCAAACAAGCTGTATTCTCATCACCTCAACTACTTTGCCCATCCAAATGCTCACGGAGGGCCTGGTCTACCTCTGACAATTATGTGACATTTTCTCATTGTCTGCCAATTCCAGATCTAAAAACCTAGCCACCCTCCATTTTCTGAGCATTTATGGATGACCTCCTTTCACTAACTAGGATCAGCTAATCTCTCATTCCCATCACACTCACCTACTGAGAACCTGAGGGAAGCCAGGAGTTTGCTCTTCTTGGAGTCATTCTCAGCATCTGCTGCAGCCCAAGCACACTATCCCTGCCCCTCACCTTCAGCAGTGCTACGCAAGAAATAATCTGTCACTTGTAAAATGGATTAGAGAAAAGTATGTGTTTATGTAAATTTCAGGGAAAAGTCTTCAGAACTAATTGCTTGAAGTGATTGGGAATGCTGATGGAATTAGATTGCTGTTGAGGATTTTTTTCTGTTCTACAACAGGGAAAACCTTGAGTACCTGGGCTTAGTACAATATTTTGCATATCAAATAGATACCAAATTGCTAGCATGAAAACATTCTGCAGTCCAGCCAAGCAGACATCTTTCCATGAAATACGAAATAAGAAACCAACTTAACCCGAGCAAAACAAAGGCTTCTTCTTCAGCTTTCCAAAGTCCTTCTTAACATAAAATATTGACAAATTCAAGGTATGCAAGATCCTCTAAACATTTCACTGTCTGTGTTGTATTCTAAATGTCAACTTTCTATAGCACTAAAAAGTTATTACATCATTCAGATTTTCTTGAGTGGCAGGAACTGTCACCATTGTGCCTGCAACTACACGCTGAGTGCAGCCAGACTAAGAGCTCTGGGTTCCCATCGTTTGGTTTGCTCTGATCAGAGTTGACACTTTCAGTAAGGATAAACAAAATAGCTGTGTAACTGTTCTCACACTTTGTTGATTGATCTTTTTCTCTTGCTGCTTTGCAGCAGACCAATTATTCTCTTGGTGTCTGTCGCTCCCAGTATATTTTGGATGTCTCTAGCTAGTTATACCTCATTTTGTTCCTTTGGCATTTCTGATGTTATCTTCACTTGCTTATGCTATCCTTTTATAACCTCCTTTAAAATGAGACTCAGCCTGAATTGTGTGTTCCCTTCTGTATGTCAGGGCAGAGTTTTCATTGTTTGTGTTTTTCAATGAATCTCCTTTTTTGTCTCTCCATCTCTGCCCACCACAATCTTTTTTTAAATTTTTTTTTGTGTATAGCTATTCAGTTTTATTTGTGTTTTTTAGAAATCCTGACTCTGTCACCATGTTCTAACTGCTTCTCTTTTACTCCAACTTCCTCTGTAACACCTTTCCTTTATCTTACTTGTTTTGCACTGGGATACTCAAAAAATATTTGGAGTTAACTTCTTTGAGCTAATTTTTTAATCATCTAAGTGTATTGAGCTTTTTAGGAGGGTTATTTTTTTTCTTTCCCTTTGCTGAACTCATGACAAAACCTGGACTGTTCATTTGCTTTACAGGTAGGAAGTAATTTTTTTCCCCTCAGCTTGCATCTCGGTTCACACTGCTGGGACAAACTGTTCTTCAAAAGCTATTTTTTCAGCCATAGGTACCTAGATATTTCTAAATGCTGAGTGTCTTACTTACCATCACTGGACAAAATTCCACACAGCCTGTCAGTCCTTTAAGGTCTTACCTTGTTTCTGGATGTTTGTTGTGCAAGGGCTGTAAATGTGCACCCTGGTGTGATGGTAAGGTCAGCAGGTCCACATATGGCATTTTTATGAATCATGCAAGTCATACAGCCTTCTGCCTTCTGTTTGGGGAAAGTGCTCCTCAGAGGAGCCCCTGTCTGCTGGACAATACTGAGAGCAGACAGAGACACTAATGTGGTCCAACAAAGACCTGCTCTGTACCCCTCCCTGAGCAACTCTGTGCAAGCAGATGTTTCTGGATTGTCATTACCTGGAAAGGGTGTGCCACTCGGGGAACTCAGACATTCAAAGCTTTCTTCAGACAGTGACCAGATATAGCACTGGGTGGTTCACTGCTGGATTCATTCATCTGCTTAGCCTTGCCTTGGAGTGGACACTCAGTTGTGAGCTTCCCATGGCAAGCGGCGCTAACAGCTTCTGAATCTGCCTGTCCAACTCTGTCACTGATTAGCAACCACCTTGCCCTCAAGGACAGCAGGACCTGGGAGGACAGAGATAATGCCACTGCTACTAGAACTTCTTTTTGCCAATAAAGACTCTTCTTGTCTCCTAACTCTTCCTCTGTTCCTGTTCCTCTACCAAGTATTCATATTGCCATTATTACCTGCTCCAGCACAGAAACACACAATTTAGTCCCAAGTTCTTTCTCTTACAGACTACTGAAGCTGATTCAAATGCTGCCAATGGCATAAATACCACACTAGTCCATGTCAAAGATGCCTATTATGTTGGAGTTTCTTTTGCATTCAAGAAGTCCTAGATGATTTTGATTCTGAAAGCATCTTCCTTCAGTGTATAATAATAATAATAACAACAACACAACCCCCCTACATCTCTGTAGACAAGATATCTTGCTGTTCCTGACAGATTTACTGTTTTGTGACACTTATTGATATGTCATGTCATCTTTGCTGCTTGAGATATATTCCTCAGAGCTATCATAACTGGCTTCCCCAATTCACAATATTCCAGTGTCATTATGGGGCAGAGGCATAGAAATTGAGGGATGTTATGGCATGGTACAGGGAACAGTTTAAATGGGAATTTCCTCCTCTGGAAGGACAGACTTTTACACAAAGCCGGTAGAAGTACTCTTTACAGAAACTTCAGAAAACTAATGACAAAATAAAACCATATGGCTTTAAGCTTCAAAGACTAATCTTGAAAGGGGTGTGTTTTCAGAGAGGAAAGTAAGGTACATGTTATTTGGAAATCAGATGTTTCAATTATTAGTTACAGTCAAAAAATCTCAGTCAGTAGTTTCATACTTTCAAGATTTTCCAGCTGCTTACTTGCATGTTTTGGGGGTTTTTTTTCCCCTAGTTCACTTTAATACATGCTACCAAAAAAAAAAATCCTGTATGAGTCAGGAAACATAATTTCAATGAAAGTCTAAAAAAATCATCCAAAAAAATCCCACAGAGTGCGAGAACAAGGATTTTGAAACACTACTGCAGCTATCTCCACATCCATCTCCCTTTCCAGGAAAACTAGCAAAGTATGAGGCTCTTAAACACAAAATTATATTTTGTCCTATAGTTTTTTATTTGCAGATAAGATAAACATCTGCAATTTTTGATGGAGTTGTGAATGAAAGCACCCAGCCTAAATCTCAACAGTTGTTAAAACAGGTGACTGATTTGCACCTGGCCCATTTGTTGTAAAGAAACAAATTTTAAAACAAATACACTTCAGATGTAGCACAGCAAATGGCTTTACCCAGCTCTCTGTAAGAATATTGTCTTAAAACTTTTCTAGCAGAGTATTAAATACAGTGGTTTTCCATTTTGAGCAAAAGCAAAAATTCATACAAGTTATTATTGTAAAACTATGATGAATTTTTGCATACTTCACAAGTTTCAAAGGACAAAAAAATCTACCTTACCAAGATATGTACTTGCTAGATAGCCTACCTAAAGTAATCCAACTCAGTGTAATTGTAACATGAAAATACAGAAAATTAACACCATGAAAAAGTAGTGATGTGAAGTTCCACAGTGACCTAGAAATAGAGATGGGAGCAGAAACAGGCATCCTGGGCTTTTTCTCACAATGCAGTCCACAGGGAAAGCAGACAGCAACTTCACTAAATCTTAAGTACTTCAAGACTGTGAATAAAAGCATCACGACATAAATGAGTCTTTGATTATAGAGTGATTTAAGAATCTTTGTAAATGTTATATGTGGCTCGAGATATTTTTTTCAGGTTAACACTAAGGAACATTCCACTGACTGGTAAAATAACCATAGTGCACAGTAATGTTTAATGACCTGTTTGAGAGCATTCATAGAATGCAACTCTAATTAAACTTCACTGCATTCTTATTTCTTAATGATTGACCTGTAACATTTTACAGAGATGGGAAAGATTTAACACTCCTCTCATTCAAAGATACAAAGACTTCCATGTTTCCTGTGGGTTTTAATGAACAGCCAAACATAATTCTGAAAACAAAGCTAAGGACCACTTAAAAATTCTCCCCAAAATTCAATGCAAGATATTTTGCATTTGCATTTCAAGCAGCTAGGCTTTTAAGTATCTATGCACTGTTGCCCAGTTTCATTTATGCCAACCAGCCTCTGCAATGTTTAAAAGACCACCTGTAATCAAGTATTTGAAAGACAAGGTTTTGAGCACCAAGTAACTTGCCCTATGTTTTAGCATCTCTTTGATCCCACTGTATTTGCAAATGAAGAAGAGCACCCACTGAAAACCATATGCAAAAAGGAGCCTAAGTGCATAAAGCTGGAGTTAAATAGATCCTTAGATTTGTCCACCCAAGTCCTATTTCCCAGTTTTGAATACCTTCTCTCTGGAGAAAGCTCATTTTTCAAACAGGAAGTTTCACAGCTGCCTAAAACTCCACCTCCAGAAGGAAACACACGTGTAAGGGGGCTGGGCAAGGCAGGGCTTGCACATCGTCAGCTGCCGTGACAACCCTGCACGCTTTTTGTGCACCTTTGAGGTGGGTACGTGCCTGTCACTCACCCCAGCCTCCTGAAGGTGCTGTGATGATGGCAGGTGGGCTGCTCCACTGATAAAAAGGCACTAACAACACACAGGTGTGGAGAAGACTGAAAAACAGCACAGTTTGTAGTCAGCTGGCAAAGGTACAACGTGACGGGTCAGGAAGGGAGGTCCCAGTTAGTTTGGGAAAGGCCAACAGCAGAAACTCCTGCTGAGGGGTACCCTAGGAGTGCTGGGGAAAGATGCTTCCTGAGAGAGGCAGTGTCTAAATGAAGGTACAAAGATAAATGTACTGCCCTGCTTTGCTTGTCCAAACTGGATGGACACAAGGTCTACCACTAAAAAGCCTCATAGTCGCATGAGGGATGATCCGTGAGACACTCGATTTGGAGAGCACTGTCACTGCAGGGAATTACTATGCCCTAAAACTTAGGAGGCATAGGGAAGATGAGCTCTCTCTAAGTGATCCCCTTAGCTGCTTCTACAGCTGATGGACAGAGGCAGGCATCTCTAGAAAATGATTGCTTTCATCCCAAAACTAACAGGTGAAGTAAACTAGTTTCTTTACATGCCCATTTCTCCACAACAGATACAAGAAGTTCTGGGCAATTAGCTCAGAGGTAGCTCTCTAAAGTGGAGTGAGATAAACTCCACGCATCATTATCTATCTAAAAGCAATCCTGCCTATGATTACCAATAATCTATCATCACAAATTTTAACTGTTTTGCTTTTTTCTTTCTAAAAAGAAATGCAGTGTATTTAGAGCCCAAAAGGCAAGCAGACAGCATTTAAATCAGCAGGTCTTCCCCAAAACAGGTATTTAATTCAGTCTCTGGTGTTCATACATTTCTCTCATACTGTATTTTGCCACAAAACAAATGCAGAAAAAGAGGAAAACAGTCTGTGTTATGCAATGCCATCTGAAACCCCTGACCTCACTCCTCTTCCTGTACAATTCAAAAGCCAAAGGAAGAGGAACAAAAAGCTCCCACCAAAGCTCCAGCAAAAAAACATTTTCTCACCATGTTGCTATGGCCTTTCATAGTTTCCTGTAGTGACTGACACTGCTTTAGAGAGCTGTGCAGAGAAGCAAGAAGAACATATCTGGTCCTGCATCACCTCAGGCTCAGTCCTCTGTTTTCTGTTTCAAGTAACTATCAAAGTGAGAGTGCAGTGTACTTGAACTAATTTCCCCCTTCCAAATACCAGTGATAAAAGGAAACCTACCCTGCCTCGTTTTCCACATGCAGAAAATAAAAGAAGATCACCTGTACCCAGAACAGTCTTCACAGAAAGGGACAGTGATGTCAAAGGCCTCAGTGCGCTTCCAAACACTTCTTAGTGCTACAATATCAAAATACATGTTTCACAGGCAAGTGAAAACAGAATTTTATTCTGTGATGTGGATAAGAGATCAGTCAGATACATACCTTTTACTGGCACTGCACTGAAAGGCAAAGTTTGACTGTAAAGACAGATGGGGTAATTTCTGGCAGTGCCATTATGGTGAATCTTATTCTCTTTGACATAAATCAAAGTAGTAAATAACACACTGCTGTTCTGGAAAGGTACTTCAGAAAAGCAGTTCAGAAAATCATTTCTTTACTACCGTAAATGAAAGCAACATGAGACATGTACATCTTATTAGAATTGATTAGTTAAGTTGTAGTATGTGGTGCTGACTTCTCAGTCAACATTAAACTGCTTCAGAAAATAAGATTAGAATCTCAAATCTTTTAATGGTCTTTAGTTATTTTGAACAAATAACTGAGCCCTTCTTGAGTTCATAATATCAAAACTGAAGTTCATTTTGGATTCAAAAAGGGAATAGACCCATAAAGGCTCCATTACAAAAATATTGTTGACCACAAAGTATAATCAACTAAAAGATGAAGAAGCACAAACAGAAGCACAGTGTTTTCTGATCAGTAAAATTAGCTGGGGGAGAGAGTTTAGAACTGCATTTATTTTTATATTTTTGGAAGAATTATGGACCAGGTACAGAAGTAGCTTCATCAGAAAGTTGTCCTACTACTAAAACACTGAAAATCATGAAATGGTCTTATATTGCAGTATTACAGCATGATTTTAGTTTTGCATCATAAATTATATACATGTGTTTCTATATGAGTGTATGGTGTCCTATTTTAGGTAATATGCTCCAAAATACAGTTTCCTTTCCAGAAAATCTGCTAGAAAATTTATTTCTCTGATGTGAAAGACCAGAATAAAGACAAATTGAAGAAAAGTGAAGAAATCTTTTTTGATAATACAGAGAACATACAATTCTTTTGTTTATCTAATGTTTTCTAGATTTGTGAAACCAGAGCAGGAATAACATTTTTCAACGTTTCCTCATTCTGGGCACAAACAAGAAGCTTGGGCAGGAAACATCACCACATGTCATCACACACTGCCCAGCTGTGAATGTCAGTGGTAGCAGCTTTCCATTAAGATTGCTGTATTGTCTAATAAAATGTTCAAATTGTTGCCAGTGATGCTTACATTTCCTCAAGTATGGTAGCAGAGCGCTACCAAACAAAACCAAATGTTGGTATAAATGACAGCCTTCTAGCACCCTGAAATTAATTTCAGTGAAAAAATGATTCATTTTTCATAATGCTTCTAAAGTCATAAATCCCACAAAAGGTAGCTGGGCAAGAGTGACAAGGAAAAATTCTATACAAAAAAGCTTTTGCCTATTTCCCTATCCAACAGGTAGATGTTTCACCAAGATGACAGGGAGAGTTGTTATGATGATGACTTGAGAAGTGCCTTTTATTTGTGGGTCTCTCAGATAACTCGTCCATCCTCAAAAAGTTATCTTGGGAGGCATAAGGTGCATGTCCTAAGAGAGTGGGCTGGCTACAAGGAGCCCTAGAAAAATCTCATCCAACCTCTGTCCCTCTCTCTCCCCGCTAGAGGAGGATACTCCCCTCTTGCAACTCCATGAACTTTTTGAGGGGGCATATGAGGAACAAGTAGAGACTGCACAAAGGCTGGGTGTATGAGAGGTGCAGGCACAGAATAGAATTACATGATTATTTAGGTTTGAAAAGACTCTAAGATCATCGAGTCCAACTGTTAATCCAGCACTGCCATGTTTACCACAAATCACATTGATATACTTTTTAAACACTTCCAGGGATGGGGATTCCACCACTTTGCTTGGCATCCTGTTTCAGTGTCCAATTATCCTTTCAATGAAGAAATTTTTCCTATTATGTAATGTAAACCTCCACGTGCCGTAGAGATGCTTGTGTTCTTCCTGCTGGTCTGCTTCCTGTGTAACTGGACACAAGAGGACTGCCTAATATCCTGCGGTGCACTGTGGGTTATGGAACCTTTGCAGGGATGTAAGGAACAACCCATGATCCTTGTTTTCATCAGGAATAACCAGTGATGATAAACAACCACAACTTTCAAACCACCACCCCTTTGGAATGCACAGCACATTTGCCAAGTCCAGCAGAGCACTGATTTTACTATTGCAAACTATTTGGTCTTTGCTAAGTTGAGAGGCCCAAATAACAAAGTCATAGCTGAATGAATTTGATTTGTGAAACCATATCAAAGCTGTGAAACTCTTGTTCTCTGCCCAATAGCTGTGATAAAGCAAAGGACTGTTCATTATGAAATTCAAGCTCTACTTTAGCAGATTCTTTCTTTCCAGTAAGTGCTATTGTTTTTTTTTTCATTCACCCATTATAAGCGAGGAATATCCAAAAAAATGCTTATACATGATTACAATGGAACTTATTCTCGTACTTCTTAGTTTAAAAGTGATATATTCAAGTGTGGATCGCGTGTGAATTCTGTTGTAACTAAGTAAACAAAATGTGAATGAATGAAGTTCCTTTGGACCTGCAGCCTTCTCAAGACACAGAGAAATAGGCTATAAATATGCCTGTGAAATAATATGAAAACCTTCTCTAGTCAATGTGCATTCAGCAGGAATATTACATTCATGTTATTTTCATTTTATTAATTTTAATATGGAAATCAGAGCTTCATTACAGTGCAACAAGAAATACATGATAATATAAAATTTCAAAGCACACAAATAAAATTATGCCTTACCAGCTTTCATTTCCCCACAGCACTCTGCAAATAATACAAACAGAAGTTTTGTTTCAGGATCGGTGTGGCATAACCAATTTTGCTCAGGCAGAGAGCCAAGAACACACAAGTTCTAATCCCTACCCTCAGGCTCTCAATTCAGCAAGGCACTTGTGTCCCTGTGTAACTTTGAGAAAAAGTAGTGTAGTTGCAGTCAATGATCCTGTTTTCACCATTCATGCATTTTCCAAGTACTCAGCTGAGGTGCTGGGCTCCTTTCTGCCTTTTTTTTTTCACCTATAACAGGAGACATGCTCAACTATGGCACAGTGTTGCTGTGAGGTTCCTCATCTGTGTTTCTGATGAACTGATGCAGCTCAAATACCATGGAATGCCAGCATTTTGAGGTCTTTAATATGTTTCTTTTTTAAAACATAAATTCCATTTTACTAAGATACTGCCTCCTGATTTTAAGCAATGCTAAGCACCTCTCTTTTTATTACTACAAGAGTAAAACTGAATTTCCCTTGCAGCCCACCAGTCTTTGGTGAATCCACCTGACCTCTACTGTAGTCCTTCTGCCACTTTGTACACATCATTACTGCCCTCCTCCTTGGGTTTTGTTTGAGAGATTGCCTGTCTATGAAGATAAAGCATACTTTTAAATTTGGACCAAGCTTGCCTTCACTGTGTCTCTACAGCTTTACATTTGGTGACAATCTGCACCTTCAAGTCTCTATCTCCTGCTTTGCACTAGTTTTTGTCCTGGTTCCAAGAATTTCCTCCTTTCTGCACTTGATAACACCTCAGGCCTTTTTAAAGCTATTCACATGCCTACTACTAAGACCAACCTTCAAATTCATCATCCCAACTGCTGTGATCCACTCTTCCAGCTCCCTTGCTGCAGTGATGGATCACCTCAGTTACAAGCTCTTACAATAGGACCAGCACCCCATGGCTAGCACACCTCTGATCCTTGCCTTAGCCCTGACAGTAATGCCACAGTGCACATCGTTTTCTTACTTCTTTCCAAAGTATTTCCCCACTTTTCCAAGCTGTCCTAAATGTGCTTATTGGCTTTTAGTCTCTCAGTACCTCCGACATTCTCTTAAAAACCATCAACCTTTCTGACATCAACAAAGCAAAATATAAGCTGAAATCTTTGCTTTTCTGTGAAATTCATTATCCTAATGCTCTCCTGCACTCCAGCTTAATTTTCCTGTTTCTTCCTGTCTTTCCCTTACATGCAGTTCACTTGTTTACTGAGATAAGATGTCTTCTTGCTTGCTCATGACTACAGCAACATCCAAAACATTCATCCAAACAGTCATATCTCCACTTAGCCTTCCTAAAGGCCTGTGAAAAGTCAACCACAGTTTGTTGAGTCCAAATCACAGGCTCATTCCTCCTGTTCTTTCCCAAGGAGACACCCTCTATTGGACACTCCCAGGAAATCAGCAGCTACCCATTCCATGCTTTGCTACTGTCCCACCACCTCGCAGTTCAATATTTTACACACACTGAGGAGTATCAGCAGATTATTCCTCAGTGTCTTTAGAACATTGCTTTGTGTGCATGGCTGCTGTGTACATTTTATTTTGATAAAACACAATGCTTTTCAAAAAGCTTCAGGTGTATAACAAGATGTAAAAGCCTGTAATATTTGAGAAGCAAGGCTGAAACTGATTCGAACACATTCTAATGATGACTTGTTTTCAAAATATTGCTTTTCACCGTATGACTGTAAATTATGTAGCTGCATATTCCAGTTTTGCACCAGAAGTGGGAAAGCACCATCAGTAGATTCAAGACCTGTTTCCAATATAAATACTGGACTTGTTTCACAGTTTCCAGCAGGATAGTCTTAGGCAACATCTACTTGGAGGTCATTTTCTTTCAGACATCTGTCCTCATTAATGCAGCTAGACCCCTATATATGTTCTGGTGAATCCAAAACTGGGTTTGATAATACAAACCTCTGTACAAGATAGCCTTACATTTAATTACAAGTGCTTAGACTTTAATTTAAGATATTAAGGTAGACTGACTGTAGCCCCTTAGTCCTACAATGCTGACAGCACGAGATCTTGGAGGATGCTTTCAGTGGGGTTTTAGGAGCCAGCTGAACATTCTGCTATACTGTGATACGTACCTATGTAACTCCATCAATTTCCTGGAAGTTTCACTAATGTAAAATCAGCACAGGAAAGCAAAAATCAAAATCACCAGTTTCTCTATCACACAGAGGAGCCTGAGATAACACAGAAGATGCAACTGCTACAAACTTACATGATCTGCATTCATGCCTTACTATGTATAAACAGAGAAAGATAACCAGCTTTCTACTTTTGGCACACTTTTCAGTACAAGCTCACTACATTTACTTCATTACAATGCTTCCACCTGACACTAATAAGCATCCATACACAGGCTTGCTTGGCCTATGCACCTGGAGCAGCAACAGAGCACAAGAGCTTTTAAAGCATTACTTTCTCAAAATAACTCAGTCACTGGGATGTAGTGGACCAGTGGTTTGGGATCACTGTTTTTTCTAGAAAAAAGACAATATTCACATCCTGCACTGCATTAGGGGCTGCATGTTGTCTGTAGGTAACAGGAAGGATATCCTTCCCCCCAGCTCACACTGGTGAGATACATGTGATGTGCTGGCTCCAGTGCTGGGCTCCTTGGTGCAAAAATGACATAGACTTACTCAGGTGAGTACAGAAAAGGACCAGAAAGGTGATGAAGGGCTTGAATCATCTATTATATGAGGAGAGGCTGAGCACAGCACCATATCAGCCATTTCCTCAGATAAAAGTCACAGCATTTCAACTACAGAAAGATTTCTAAATTTTCTTATCTCAGACCAACCTTAGTACTGCATTGCTAAACAAACTCCTCTCAGAAAAACACAAACACGAGAAACTGAAAGGAGACAAGACCCCTCTAAGGTCTACAGATCTAAACAATCCTTGCAAACCTAATTTTTCCCACTGTGAAGCTGGGCATGGGACAAAAATGAGCCATAAAAGTTTAAGTGTTACAATATCAAGTTGCCTTTCTACTGGTTCTCCATGAGGCTGAACTATATTCCTAGTTTGATGGTCTGTCCTAGCCTATCTGAAAAATAGGTCTCATGCTCATACAGATCAGTCCAACACTCTCTCATGTACAAAATTTTTAAGTAGCTGCATAGGGTTACTGTCCTGACCCTCTCACATCCTGGATCCCCATTGTACCACCCACCTGCCATCTGTCTGAGAACCCTGCACAGTGACCTGATAACCAAACTGGCTTTCAGACAGTCCTCAGCAGCAAACATTCAACTCAAAATGAGAGCATTCAACAGCACAGAGAGGGACTCATGTCAAGCCTTCAAAGCATATAAGATTTAGTGTATTAAAGAACATAGCATCCAAGCTCTTCCAATGCTGGGGACAAGGATGGCATCTCATCATAACCCTCCATCTTTAGGTTTATATTTGATGCCTCAGAAACAGAATAAAACTACTTGCATTTTACTTTTTCCTGTCTTTCCATACATTTCACTCCTGTGCAATCAATAACCTCCAAAACTGAATTCTAGTCAATCACTCTCTCTCTGACAAGTCAACCAGGGAAGCAGAGAACAAAGCCAAAAATAAAAAGTGAGCTCATAGATGCCTCTAAAAAGTTAAGCTTGAAAACTTGGGAGTGGAGAGAACTTTTAACACTTCGTGAAGGAATATGGCAGACAATACCATAGACTCTTACTTCAACCTAAAAGCAAGTGAAACGTTCTTCCACACTGTAAAAAGCCTGAGAAGCTAAAAGGAGCAGAAGTTAATGGAGATTAACACCAGGGGAACAACTTTACATTAAAATACGCTCCATCAAACCTCATTCTTCATCACTACACAGGGGTTTCAAGCTTCTTTTCTTATTGAAACCATCCTACATGAGGCTTCATGAACCCTAAAATCAGTTGTCTAACCACAGACAAAAACAGTACCTGCCTGGTACAAGCAGTTGGAGACAGCAGAGGGACCTGTAGAGCTCTGTATTCTCACAGACATCAGCACCTGACTCTATGGTCTCAGCAGCACAGTGGTATTAGTTTTAACAAATCCTTATGTAAATGCTATTAAAACTGTATGTCATAGTGTTGCACAAAAGTTCTGTACTGGATGCACAAGTTGCTATTCATCAACTTTCAAACTGGATCTGTTAAACATCAAATGAAGAACATAAGAACATAGCCATAATCCATAAAATGAGAAGTCTTGAATATACTTATGATTTTTTTACTATATTAATTTAAAATATTTCAGCTAATATCTACCATATTTCACTGAAATATGTATGATAATTTACATTCATCAGTTTCCATAATAAATGTAATCAAGTGGAGGAGTTTATAAAGTTAGGCCAAAAGTAACTAAGAGAGTTTCCCTTATTTCTCAAATTTTTTTTAGTGTCAGCTTTCAGATAGTGTGGAGTTTATCTTTCTCCGAGAATTACAACATAGTACGAGTTACCAATATTTCCCAAAGCAGTATCTTTGCAACTGATATATTGCAGTTAGAGTATTTTAATATATTGGCTATCATTAATTAGATAATAATAATAATAATATTAAACTATCATTGTTAGATCATGTGGCTTATGCTGTTTAATCTTACACTGGCTTGAAAATCAGACTGTTTTGGGAATATTCCTGTTGTCACTTGTAACACACCTTCAGTCACAAGCCACAGGTATTTTTTTCTTACTGCTGCTGGATTTCATCATGCATATTTCATTGAGAAATGCTTGAAAAGTTAGCCCCCTGAGACTAATATATGTGAAAACATGGCAATACTGTTTAGCTTCAGTGTACAGAGAAAAACAATAGATGGTTGCACCTTGTTAAGGGATGCTCAGAATGAAGATGATGCAAGTCATCTGCCCAAATCTGCTTTTCTCCTGAGATAGAGGGTCAGCACAACGTCCAGTTTCAGTCAAGAGCAAGCAAGGAGAAACATATGTTTATGCTCTTTAGCTGTTTGTGTCAAGTATTTTTGATTACAGTAGTATACAAAGTCATTGGATAAAAAACATTTTTTATTGACAAATGCACATTAATCGGTTAAAAGAGATGAGTAGGTTTTATTCCTCAATGAAGCAAAATGAAGTTACTGGCATAACATGAAACCTCTCCAACGACATGAGTTCATCCTCATCTGTATTTAATTCTACCTAGATTTAGGGAATAAAAATACTAAAAAGTGAAAATAAGCATGTGGGGAAAACATAACTTTCCTGTTGCTTCTATGGGCCATGTGATGTGCCTGCTGGGCAGCTCAACAGAAGTGCAAAGACATTTCTGATGCTCAGACACCTGTTTTTTGAAAAACCTGATTAAAAAAAGTTTTGAAGGCTAGTGACTTAGAGATTTTCCCCCAATTGGTCAATTTCTGATAATAATAATAATGTGACATCACATTACAAACTTTCTATAGATAACTCATTCAGTTGCCTTGTTCACTGAAAGATGATTTAAAGACCATGTTCCTTATCTGAACTCACTTCTGTGTGCCAGCAGATCTAGCAGATGCCTCTTCTGAAACATATTTAGAGCCTACTTAAAGTACTAAATTGAACTTCAGCCCCAGTAGTGTCTTAATATGAACCCAAAGCAGGCCCACTTTAACTGTAACTGCAACAAAACAAGGGCCTTTCTATCAGGTCAGCAAGCAAAACATCCTGCACCTGGTACCTCACAGACTCACAGCTCTGTACAAGTCAGGAGCCAGCTTTTGCAGAGCTCAATCCTACATCAGAGTATGAGTCAGTAGCATGGAAGAGCTCTCTTCTTGCTGTCAATGAACAGCTGAAGGCACTTTAAAAACTTATGCCCACAAACATATCAAAGAATCTCGAGATGCTCTGTGACTGCAGAGCCCCAAATCACAGGATCTTCCTAGCAGGTTAGAGATGACAGCATGAATTCAGAGAGGTACTAGATTGTCAACAGCTTAAGGGCCTAGAAAGACCTAGCAGTATATAAAGGAAAATAATGCAGAGATTTGTCTATTCCTTTGCTAAAAGCAGAGAAGATAGAAGATCAAAAGAAATATAATCTCTGTGGAGCTTAAAGGATCCCAACAATTCCTTGCCAGCAAGTAACATAAAGCTGGCAACAGAAGAGAGAGCAAGGAAAAAGGAGAAGAATGTCCTGATTAAGAGAGGTGATTGTCTCCTTTTCAACCAAGACCTGTGTGCTTGCTTTCCCTTTCCTTACAGTGGAAGTCAGGCAGAAAACAGAGACACTCATTCATTGCTTTCCCC
The DNA here is from genome assembly GCA_013400495.1 of Nicator chloris. Classification (NCBI taxonomy): domain Eukaryota; kingdom Metazoa; phylum Chordata; class Aves; order Passeriformes; family Pycnonotidae; genus Nicator; species Nicator chloris. The sequence continues at coordinate 40,300 of WAAE01016075.1, forward strand.
TCTTCTTCCTCAATATTAAAATGACCTAAGGCCTGACAGCATTTTCTTCTCTTCATTTAAGGATCCAGCACAAACTAAAACAAGGAAAGCCCTTTATGAGGAGGGTGCCAGTGAGGAAGGGAGCCCACTGTAGTGTTCTGCAAAGCTATGTTTGCATCAGCCTCCCAGGGAGTGCTAATTTCTGTGCAGCCTGCTGATGTCCTATACCCAGATGATGCAATGCCACTGCTGCACAAGGTCAGCATCCACATGACAAGCTACCAAAAAGAACTGGCAAGCCCTCATTGCTGCTTTTGACAATCAGCTTCAATGGAGCATAAGACATTAGCCCATCATCTACTGAGAGAAGTCTTATTGTATAAAGCTAGTAGATACTGCACTCTCTTGCAGAATGAAAATCATGGGAAGCATTATGTTCCCTGGACATTCAGAAAAGGAATGCAGTTGTCAGATACAGAATCACTACAGCATGTGACTGCTGCTAGAGCTCAGTAACTGAACAAATATCTTTCTATCTTTAGGTTTCTATGTCACATCCAGTCTGGAATGAGAGTAGCTGTAAGTTATTGCCACCTATGATTTTGCCATGGGCTATCCCTTAGGAACAGCTAGTTTCAAAGCATTTCTATTTGTCAACATTACCCAGGAAAATAGTCACTTGTGACTTTCTTAGGTTGAAAAAGGAAAAGAGCTCATAGGCTTTAGATTCACACATATTTTTATAACACAAAAGATACAATTGGATCCACCTTTCCAAACAAGTCTAATGTTGTCTTCAGAGGATTTTGTACTGTGTCAGTTTTGTGCAGCAACATCCAACCTCTCCCAGCTAGACGGAAAATGAATACAATTATTCGATCACAGAGTTGACACATCCCCTTCCTGTGTTATAAAGCTCAAACAGTCTCTCATGTTCTGTTCAGTGGTATTTTAAAAATTCCTTATCCCTTTCATTGCTGGATTCATGCCACAAACTGTGCAGTGATGTTACTGACTTCCTGCTCAAGCCTGCACTACCTGCCACGTCTTGTTCGTATGAAGAATTACATAACAAAGAGTACTTTGCTTGGATGCATCTGGCCAGGTGGAGACAGCCTTTAAAAACACACAGCACATCCACAGAATGTGTGTAATGCCCATGAAAAGACATGTCCCCAAAAACGTGACAGGAAGTTTGCAAGAGTTCACAGAGTATATAGCTTTGCCAGTTTCTGCAGTGGCTTTTGGATGGGACTTTCAACAGCTTTTCATCACCATGTGTGTCCTTTGATTCAGGTCCTCTGCACACAGCTACACCCCTCCTTTCAGGCAGGCCATTATTTTGAAAACATGGACTCTTGCAGCTTAAAGACTCTTTGCTTCTTTGAACAGGACTTTTTCCTTTTGCTGTGCTGCCATCCAAGGCAGCATTTACACACACAAAAGTTTGATCTCTAGGGACAACAGGAATTCAGTGCTCCAAAAAACGAGCTCCCTTATTACATGAAAAGCTTTGTTCTTATCTTTATAAATAACTAAACATTCATTTTGCTAAGATGTCATTCACAGTTGAGAGGAATACTGAAAGAGCATCCATGCTCTCTTTCCCCTACTCACACAGTGTGAGGTACAAATACCTAACTGGACAGAATTTCTATAAGATGATGATGGTGTTATTCTGGAGTGGGTTGACGTCAAAAAAATTGAGTCCCAAACAGTTTTTCAGGAGGATAAAAAATCAGACATGTCCAAAGTCGAATGTTTATCTACCTAGAACCACAAAAAATTCCAGTCTGTTCTGTATTAGTGTTGAGACATTGAGGAAACATCTTCAGCAAAATGTGCTTTCAACCGTCAATAGAAGACAAAGATTGGTCACCCAGAATTTAACCTGAAATGGCAAGAGTCCCACTAGATTAGAGATCTGTATCAACTGGACCTTTTTCTGTATCCACTCAACACAGTACTTTTATACTCCAGCCTCAAGACTGACGAGGATGCTGGCCATCAATGTCAAAGTCTCTGATGCACATCTCGAACTTGAGTAACTCAACTCACATATTCTTATTCTGTTAGACTAACCAGAGTATTGCCTAACTTTAAGTGCTGAAATGCTTTATTAAATTATCAGGCAGTAGAGTCTCATTTAAAATGCTATTCTGGTTTGCAGACCTACTGAAACTGTTCAATTCACTTTAAAAACTCATTACAGTAGATCTTCTTATGAACTGACAAATTATTTTAATGATTGCAGTACAGTTATGTCAGCTTATGAAGTCAAGTGTTTATCAGTAGTCCATTATTCATCTTACATATTTGCAGCTCAGCCTAATAAAAAGACTGGAGAGTCCAATGTCATTTTATCCTTTAACATTTATGGGCATGTTTACATTGATTTTGTAAAAAATTGTCAGTTAAAGCAACATAATGCCACATTTCCAATATGGTTTAAACGCAACATTTTCACAATTCCAATACGGTTAAAAACTTCCATGAAAGACCTTGGTGAAAGATTAAGACCAGCTCCAAAGAGACACTGGAGATGAGCTCTCAAACAGATAAATCAAGACACATTTTGCTAGCTGCCATGAGATGTGAAGTATTTGATGTACTTTATAAATGCTTTGCAGCTGGATGTTCCATTTCCTAGGGAGACTGTAATGACATTTTTGTAACACTCTCTAAGTTCTGTATCTTTGCTGATTGGTAGAAGTATAAACTGTGCTCTTTCTTCAGTGTAAGCAGTGTTTGGGAAAAGGCTGCATAATTGTTTGAGGATGGCTGTTTATGCTTCAGATGGGCTACAAGCCTAGACCATGAAAATGAGTCCCATGACAGTTATAATGATGAATGCCCTTAGATTTTTCCCTTTTCTATGGTACTGTGTAGTGGACACACCAATTATTTCTTGCTCCCATTATTCTGAAATGGCTGGTATCTCGTTGGCTTCAGCGTGGCAGTGGGAACATAATTTTTTATAGATGACCTTAACACTAGCAAGCATGGATGGCTTAAGTAGCAAAAGAGAAAGGCTGTTCAATGTTTTTAGATTTGACAAAAAAAGAGACCTGAAAAACTTTTGCAAAACTAGCATTTTACTCTGAGTGCACATATGATTTCCCAGTGTTTCCCATCACTTTCACATCTGATTTCAAATCAGTTACAGATATTTAAGTGATTAAATGCTCTGAGGAAATTAGGACCAGTGCTTTGAGCAATGATAAGTTAAAATTAAGAGAAGATTAAATTGTTTTAAGAGAGGTAAGAAAACCAGTGGAAAAAAAAAATCCATGTATGGATAAAGAAAAAAATACTGTCATCACAAAGCATAAGTAAATTTTTAAAAGAAAATGACTATTTTGTGCTTTGTGGTAGTCTTCTCCAGATTCCCAAGGACTGCCAGTTTCTTTCCTCCTCTATGTAAGTACTCAATATACCCAATATGCATTGGTCTGATTTTGCAGCATGTATCCTCTTTGGCCGGTGGTTTCAGAGATGATGCTAGAAATATTCTGAGAGATCATTTCATCAAGAATTTACTTCCTTAAACATCTCATTCTTCACAGCTGTGCAGAGTGACTTAAAACTCCCTGCACTTGCAGCAGGTGCCTTTTTGTACATTTATGCCACTATTATTATGGGGTAGGCTGTGATCCCAGAAACTTGTGCCCAGCCACCGCTTCCTCCTCCTCCAATTTCATAATCTAACCTGGAGGATGCCCAGGCCTTTGAACTGTAACCCAGCTGCCATGCCAGCCTCCATGTTTTCCCTATTTCTGAAATCACCAGAGGAACAGCAATGTACTAGACAGTGGAGAGTTGGGATCCTGGTTTCCCATTTGTAATAGCAAACTGGGGAATTTTGCTTCAGCTCACTGTTCAGTTGATTTTCCTCTGCCTATTTCCAGCTCATTTTGAACCACTAAAAGGTATTAAAGTGGAATCCCTTCTTCCTTTCAACTGCTGAAGCCCATTAGGTAGCCCAACTGCCAGCAAAAATTTTACATTTATTGACTTATTTGTACTGTGCTTCAAAGCCTTAAAGCAGGAAGATGCTGCTCCAACCACCTTTAAGAACAGTTTGAATAAAATGAGCTGAATTACACTGTAAAATAACCCTACCCTCAGGCCATCACACTAAGAAAAGTTGAGTAACCAGCTCTCCTCATAAAGCAGAAAATTCCTATTTCAAAGCAGAACACTGGTATTCAAATAGCTACATTAAGAAAGCACCACACACATGAGAGATCTACTCTGTTTTTCTGGCCACATTTCCATAACGAGGAAGTAAGAGTGTGTTTACAACAGGTGACAATGCAAAGCCTGGGCACTAAAAGGTAAAGCCTTGTTTAGAGAGCTCTTCTTGGATGTCTTAATAAAAATACTCGATGTTTTTCGTTTTATACGCACCACACGGATTCAAGTACATCGATAAGGCAGAGTGCATTGAAAGCTGAGAACACAATAAACACTGAAGTCTGCTAACCTTACACCTAACTTGAAAATAAAAAGACACCCATAAACAAGCTCTCGGTTTTCAAGGATTGAAGCAGACAGACATGAAAGTATCGAAACTTCAGGCTGCTCTCAACTTTTATCTGTGCAATTTACATAAAGAAGTACAGCATTTTACTTAAATCTACAAAGTTTAAGCAAACATAATCAGAAGAGCAAAAGCAGGAAGGTCTATAAAACAGCACTCTACAGGCATTCATCCACAAAATATGGGTCGCACTTTCTGACCTTCATTATCATAATTATTGATAAAAATCCTTTAACATATTTTTCATCTTAAGTATTATTTCTACACATTTTAAAGCCTATCAGAGAAGCCTGGTTCAGAGCTATTCTAGCACCAGATTTCTAATATGAATAAATTATCCAGATATGCCTTTACTGAAGACTCTTTTTTTAAAAAACAATGACATGCAAATCCAGCCAAGGTGACCACAAACTACTTGAAAAACAAGGCTGGAAAATTTAAATACATTTAGTACAGAGACAGTGAATATGTAAAAGTATCTTATACTTAATTCACTTAGTTTGCCTTCTTGTGCAAAAGGTCAGGGCTTTTTTTTCCAAGTGGTAGGGTGCATTCATTAGGTAAGATGTGACAAACGTGAATATATTAATTTTTATTGTACTACAGGTTTTGATGGCCTTCAATTGCACTATTGTCTGCAATGGTTGGAACTTGCTTTTTATTGCAAAATAATTATTATCATTTGCTTTGTACCTCTAGGGGAAACCATACTCAGTAAAGAATTTGGGTTCCAGCATCAGCAGAAACTTAAAATTTCCAGACAAGTGTACAGAGCATCATCCAACCAACTATGTCAACAGGGGACAACTTTGTGTGTTTTAAGTAGCCTGTAACTTATGGCTGCACAGACTGCAAATGTGTTCCTTTATAAACTTAGAGATGCTAATTGCAACTGAAAATACGTGCTTTTGTGAGTTACAGCAGTACATAAAGTTAACATTGATAAACATCGTATTTATTTCTATTGTAGTCTAAAATAGGCATTATGAAATTAGTTTGGAGGTCTTACCGTGTTTCACTCTTAGGTAATTATTTCTAATTCATAACACTGCTAAATAATAACAATAATACTTGGGCATGAGATTCATTAGCAGTTCTCTGGTGGGAAGCTTGCACTTTCTTTAGTGTCCAGCTGCCCCACTCGGGTGCTCTCAGTGTGGGAAATGTCTAATGCCAGTGAAATTTAAAGACGTCGTTTGTTTTCGTAGACGTCTGTGCACATACCAGAGCTTCATTAGGGCACCTCATACCTAAATGAAGCATCCTTTCTGCATGAAACCCAGAACAAACCGTGCATTTCCATGACAAAGGTGAATCCAACATCGGAAACATTAGGAAAGATACTCCACTTCAAGCACATACACTAAAACTTATTCAAATATGGCAAGAGAAAGAAAATTCTTTCTAAAGCTGTAGACAAACTGGATTCCTTGGCAAACTTGTTACACCTATTGTATGTATTTGGTACTAGGACAACAGCACTGTCCAACTACAACTGACATCTTTCCCCCTAAAGAAAACTGATAATGCAATATACCAGAACTTGTAATTAAAAAGCTAATATCACCACCACATGTCAGTTTCCCAATGAAACAAATGCCAAAACCACATTGCTAGATAGTTTATTTTTCACCAAAACAAAAAGGTTGGTTCTGTTGAATAGACTCTCTGTTCTCATATTAGTAAGTACCAACAGATGCTCTTTTGTATGCTAACATACATCCCATTCAAATGCACTTGAAAATTTAGTTATATTATCATTCTTTTAAACACAAGCAATATTATTTATCTCAATTCAACTTTAAATGTAATATAAAAGCAAATTTTCCCATTGTAAAGAAAACTGGAATTGAATGCATGCCACATTTTGTCTAACCAGCATTTACCCACAATTTTTGATTTTAAAGATTTTTCTCTAGACAGAGTTAACCCAATGAGCAACAACAATATAAATACTTGCAATGTGCACAAATATTATTCCAGCTGCAGCAGTAAAGCATATACCAGTCTTAAAACACTTTGAGAAATAAAACACTGTATTTCTGGGAGCCAAACACAGAGGTATGTTAAGTGAATAATAAAAACACATTTGTGTGTACTAATTGGATAATGACATATATTGCTTTGACTGTCAGTTACCACTGTGCCTTTAAAAGTTCCTTTTGTTAAGCATGTAATTTCACTGTTAAAAAATGAATAAAAACCTCTGCAACTACTCCAAGACAGCCTTGCATACAGATACAATGTCAATGTTACTTTGAAAATAATCCCCATTGTAAGACTTTGTACTTTACATTCTCATTTACTTTTATCTACCTTGGATACGTTCTGGTTTGGCGGGGGTTGGGGGGAGCTGGTTTGTTAAACTTTTTAAACCCTTGGGTAAGTTATAAGGAGAACAATACACCTGGTACAAATCCATTCCTTATTTGAGTTTAAAAGAGTGTGGCTTGCAGAGCTGGGTTACAACCCCCTCCGCTGTAAGAAAGCCCTTTGCAAAGCTGCTTCCCAGTTGCCACCAAGACACGCTCAGTCCTCCAGTCCTCCCTGCCACCGAAATCCACAAGTAATGGCACAGTTTTGATCAGCTATCGTGTCTCACCCTGCATCTCCCTGGGCACTCTGACGAGTGGCCTTAGTATTAGTTCTGTAATGCACTCAGGAACACCAGTCAAAATTCAGCTAAATCTTTAAGCAATCTCTCACCTCAGCGTTGGTGAGGCTGATCAAGTCTGCATCTTACACGTAAACAGACTCCAAATCAGCATTTTTGCATGTCTGCGTCTGCATGCAAATTTGTCACCACTCAGAGCACAACACTATCAAAGCTATCAACAATTTAAAGCATTAGCTGATGGCGAGGAGCGGGAAGGAGGTAATTTCAGGTACTCAGACTGAAGTTTACCCTCCACTCACCCCAAGCTGAGGCAAAGAAAAAGAGTCACTACAGACAGGACACGCTCCCAGAGTTTTCTGCCAGCCCCTTGCCTTTGCTCACACGACCTATCTGGGGAGCAACCTCCATCCATACCAAGACCTTTAGCATCGAGTCACAAAACACAGACGTGACAACGAGGTACGCCAATTCAACAAGAACCAGTGCCGCATCAAACCTCCAAAGTCTCGCCCGGCTACGCGGAAAAAAAAAAAAAACACCGAAGCCCAAAGCAACAATTCCAAGAGCACCTCGCAGAGCACTTGGAAACCCTCACTCTTTGCCCCTCACGTCCTCCTCCAGCCCCCGCTCGGCTCCAGAGTGACTGAGCTGAGCCCACGCCATCCTCGCAGGGGCTGGCAGCCTGTTTCCCCAGCAGCGCTTGGAAAATGCCCAGGCAGGCTGTCCCGGCGCGGCGTGGGCAGCCGCGGCGCACGGCGCTCCTTACCCTGAGCAGAGGGCAGGCGGGCGGGCAGGCTGCTCCCCGCGCTCCGCGCCGCCCGGCTGCGACCGCGAGCGGGCAACTCTTCAGTGATAATCAGCGCTGAGAGGCTGCTCCTGTGAATAGTGTACATCCTGTAGCAGCAGGCTCTGTTTCTAGCAGCTGGCAGCGGCTTTCGCAGGAGCAGTGATGAGCACAGCTTGAGATCTTCCACAATTAACCAAATATTGTATAGCGGCAACAAATCAACAACTAAAACCCTGCTCGCAAATAAAAGCAAAGTACAATTTCAGATGGGAGCTGAAAGCTTAAGTCGCCGAATGCTACATCTCTTCTTCAAGATTATTCCAGCAAGCTCCTTCTGCTATTTTTACTGTACCATAATGCACTAGGTCTGGCTTTTACCCTATTGAAAGAACATGAATATATTATTATCCACACAAAAGAGCAGGTTATTGTTTATGAATTACCAGCCTTCCCAGCAACAAAGGCTATTTTCATAAGAAAACTCAATTTCATTTTAGCTCCAATTTGATTACCAGCTGAAGAAAAGCAGCCCTGCGCCTAAACCTCAAAGGATTTTTATTCATACCATTGAATGGGCTTTATTGCTTCCTTTTCAAAACTGATGTAGAAAGCTTTTAGAGTAAAACATTGACAAAAAATTATTGCGCTGCTATTTTGTGCAATAACAGAGCTGAAGAGGGGCAATGATTTCTCAGTCATCCTTCACTGTACTTCAGAACAGTAAAGGCTGGAATTAATGACAGACCATAGAGAGGAGCTAAGCCAAGGTCTCACAATGCATGTCAAATCTAAATGATCACTATACATTGAAAAGACCCAAAAAAGCCTGCAGCTGATTGATTCATGGCTTTCACAAGAAAGACAGGCTTGAAGAGTTTATTGCACCACAATTTACTCTGAATTATCATAAAAATGAATGTAGAGGCTGAATGTCACCCCGGCACACTCCAAAAACACACATCCAGGGACAAAGTTCACCCAGGAATTATAGCAGTGCTGTTCATGCTACTATAGTTAAGGGTCTGTCACTTTTCTCCTATTATAGGGGGTTTTAGCTCAGCTGTAAAGCTGTGCTCTAGCATAAAACTTGGCACAAAGATCTCATTTTGAGGGAATATAATTTTTTTTAAACAAATTTAAAAAAACACCCAAACCTTCCTGGCTGTTTTTAAGTTAAACATTTCTAAAAGCTGCTTGCTAATTTCTGAGGCTTTTAACGAATCGTATAACTCCAAATTGGGTTTAGTAATTGAATGATTTTTCTTTCTTTGAGAAATAAAAATTAAGCTGTCAGACCATAAAGGGTATAAATTGGTTTTGCTGCATTAGACAGAAAGATTTTTAAGTTATTTATTTTTTTAAAATGTTTTGTAGCACACGTATGGTAGAAGAGTAGAATTGAACTGCTAGTGCATGGACTTTGCCAGAGACACCTGGATGCCACATTATGAAAGCAGCCTCTGTACCACTACAATTTGAATTGGCTCTGTCACTAAATTAAGAAGTCTTCTCCAAAATTCACATACAGCAGATTGGAATGAATCAAATACAGCAAATTTAAGGCTACTAATCCTGAGACAATTTCTCTCTCTTTTCATAGTTACAGTAAAAATGCAATTAATTAATTTTCATCTTTCGATGGTTTGACATCAACTTTTGAAAAGCTAAAATGGAAAATAAACTGTAGTTTCTACCATAGGGCCCATTTGGGGCTCTTTGTCTAACACAGAAGCTTTGAAAAAAAAAAAAAACCAACTGCACTAATTTTACAAGTAAACCAACAAGTCTTGGCTCATGCTCTGTTTATACCTTTTACTTCATTGTGCATTTTTTAACATTACTTGTCCTGAGCAGAGACTCACATTTCAGGCATTCCTCTTAATCTCATATAGATTTCAGGGGCAAAGAAAAGTTATCTTTAGGTTTTGGTGGAATCCAAACCTGGAATTTCAGAAAAATCTGAGCTTTCTTTCTGGTTCTCTTTCAGAATGGGCACAGCTCACACTGAAAAGCTGAAAGGGTTAAGCTCTGGCTAAAGGCAGATGCTATTCCTGAGGTTCATCCCTAAGTCCAAAAGGGCTTTGGTTCTTGATGCTCACTTCAGTGAGTCAGACTTTCTGTACTGCAAAAGTCTTTTGTGAATTGCAATTAAGGTTAAAAAAATGACCCCTTCTTGTACATTTTATTATGGAGTATTCTCACTGAAAAATATCTGGAGAGTTTATAAAAGCAAAGAAGCCTGAAAACACCTCTTTCAGTGGCAGAAAGAAAGAGCATGTACATAAAAAGAACTGATTTTTTTTTTGTGAAATACTGCAGTTTGGTTTTTTTACAGCTGTTTCTGACAGTCGGGTAGCTCTCTACGAAATTCAGTGTACACAGAGACAGTGTACATTGTCAGCTCACAGGAGCTGAGTACAAAGGAGTGTTTCAAAATTCCAACATACAGCTTACTACATAGTCTCGTCTTACTTGCATCTTCAAGTGTTTTCATTATTTCATTTTATTTTTTTAGTGTGTTTGAAACTTTTCTAAAGAGTTGGTGGCAATGGCTATGCATTCCCTTGACAACCAAAACAACCAAACTCTGGCAAACTGATGTGGAAACTGGAAAATTTTGCATCCCAAACCAAGGAAAGAAAAAAAACCAAACCCCAAAACAAAAAAGGAAAGTAAAAAGAGAATGGCTTATACCACAGACCATGAACAATTACTGAAACAGTGTTCAGATTCAAGAAGTTCTAATTCCAGAGTAATTTAGTACCCATAAAACATCGAGAGTGTTGTATACTTGTGTAGGTATGTCTGAGTAAAGACAGGATGGCTACAACCAGTTACATTCTGAAAAACAGTATTTTTTAGGGAAGTATATGCAATTAGTAAAAGCTATTTGTCCACATAGGGCAATTCCAGTTCCTACTCACAATGCTTGTTGGCACATCAAGGCAGTAAGAGCACCTGGTACAATACCACTGCCCAGGCACACAATTTTTAACCACAAATTGAGTTATTCTTGGCACCATTTCTGAGTGAATAAACTACTGAAGATCAGGAGAGTACTGAGCACCAAAAGAGATCTCATACTCTTGTGTATTTAAATGTATGTGTGCACACCCATGCAGACAATAAAAGTGATCTCCATATATATATATGCACACAAAATCTGGTTTTGCAGCGCTCTCATAAATCGTGTATAACCGTTATATGCCGTCGTGCACATGTGCACAATTTTGTTTACAGCAGATGCTTTCTGAAAATATCCATTTTTTAAACCTAGAGGATCTGACAGACTAGGGAAGTCTTACAAATAGACAGTATTTTAATAGATTGCTGCTCCCTGAAAGGCTGAGCTGACAGTGGGTTTGGACCCTTCTGATAATCCATGGCTGCAACCCTGTCTCTTTTCCCAATTGTTAACACTTACTGTCTTCCTTTGGGACAGGTAGTGCTCAGGGCAGGTGTAAAAAGTCCTCCACACAAGGCAGCATGCAAACCAGCAGCAAACAGCCTGCTGTCTGCTTGGTAAACCCCCACTGCAGGAATGCAGGAATGGCTGGCACAGTGTACACCAATAGACAGTTCCCATGTGAGACCAGGGGTGGAAATTCATGAGAGTTTTCGATCCCTCAACACAAACAAAAGGCTGATGCTGTGGAGCTGGGAGATGTCTTTGAATGCTATGGTCATGAGTGTGCATTAAGCACTCTGCCAAGACAACAGTAACTAGGGAAATAGTCACAGGATTTGTCCACACTATTTCATTAGAGCATTACACAGACAAAACCAAGGGAAGCTGCCAAGCCACCAGTTAAGTACAAGAGTTTATTTAAAGCAAATGGACTTGCCTGTACCAGGTCTTCATCATTAATCTTTCCACAAGAATGATGATACAGACTTATCCCTCCCATGCCTTCATCCTTGGACAAAATATGATCAAGATGCCCTTGGGCACACAGAAGAGCAATACCAACACAGGGTTTCTAGCAGACATTACTTTGCACCAGTTATCTTCCTGATCTTTAATATTTCTACAAGCCTTTGCCATACACCCTTTCAGTGTTTCATAGAACCAAAGAATTGGTTGTGTTGGAAAGGACCTTAAAGGTCATCTAGTTCCAACCCCCTGCCATGGTCAGGGGCACCTTCCATCAGACCAATGTGCTCCTCATCAGATCTAACTTCAGCAGCAGTCTTAAGCTTGGTCCCATCACATCATCCCCCCCACAGGTAAAGGCTGTGCTTTGACTCCCTCTGCAAATCTTGACCCTCCTGTTCCCTTCACCTCCACTGACTTAAGTGACTGCAGTGAGAGTGGAGTGTGCTGGCACAGAGAGACAGGGAATAAGTGTCTCTGGGTGCAAAGCTAGGATGTAAAAGCTGCCCTTACCTTGAAATAAAAAAGCTAGAGGGTCTGACCTGTTAGAAAGTGAGTAGTTAATTCACTACTTGGCCAATACTGAGAAACTGTTGCTTTGCAAAAGGAGGTGACACAGTCCATTTTAAACTGTTTGAACCAGCAAACTAGGCAATTCCTGACATTTTAGAGACAGGTTCACTGTTTCATCATTGCCTTACAAGTGTGGGTAAAAGCACTGTCAGTCATCCATCTGCTCTCCCAGATCCCAGTTCAGCCTGCACTTCAGCACTTGGATGCTAAGTTACACACAGGGGACCACAGAGGCTTTTTACAGGTGAAGGGGGAGGGATAGGCACTGCAGAACTTCGAACTACAAACTGAGTTACTCTTTTGATATTATCTCCAATTCAACTAGGATCAGATAAATGTAAGTCAGATTAATTATTTATTGGATTTTTATTATTATTAACACCTTCTTCATTTTGTCTGCTCTCTAGGAAATTCCTTAGACTTACTACTAAATTAAAAGTAAACATCCTCTCAATTTTCATAATTGTACCATAGGCAAACCTTCCAGCAGCCTTTCAGCCAGCACAGCTGCTCTCTTTTCCACCAGTTTGGGAATCTCAAGCATAGATCATGCCTCTATCCAGTCTAAGCCCATGAAGAAGTTGGTACAAACTGGCTAACAGCATTACTATTGTGCATGTGAGGAGGTAGATAAGGCTTCACCAGCAACTCTTTTTTCCCCCTCTCCCAAAAGGAGGGGCACTTTGATGGGGTCTTTGGAAAAAGAGCCAAGAGGTACCTTGTCATTGCTGTCTGCATTATTGCAGGAGGTGGGAAAACTGCTGATGGACTCAGAACCCATAATATCAAACAGAAACTGCTCTCTGGTGTGAGGAGTGAACAGCCCAAAATGATACCATGGATGTGGGGCAAGTGAAGATAAGGCTTTGTTGTCAGTCAGTCCTATTGACTGTGGTCACCCTGGACATCAGATCTTCAATTTCATCCATGTTTTCATAAGTATTCCTAGAGACTCTGATTTTCAGCTGGAAACCAGATCAGAGTTTGTTCCTGGTGGAAGGTAACCAGTTTTTCAGTTAGACTGAGACAGGGAAGTGTTGAGCCACTATGCAATTTATTAACACAGAGATACTCAGAACCTAAACCATGGAACCTAAACCCCAGTTTAAGTATTTGTAAGGGTACAGGCAATTGTCTACTCCATAGCAGAAATCCTTTCCTCCTCACCAGAAAAGTATTTACTTTAGGAAAATAAATAGTATTTATTAGCAATGCTATTTAAACTCAAAAAGCAAAAGTCTCTTGTAAGAGGTAGCTGGCAGAGAAACCCACGCAAAAAGAATGTAAAGAAAGAGTAGCTGTCGGTGGGAGGAATATTCAAAGACAGCAAGGGAAAAAAGCAAGCTCAGTTGTTTTTGGAGGTTGTGATAAATGACTGCCTGAAGTACACTTAAATGGAAGAAGACAACTTAGAGACACCAAAGAGACAAACACTGAGGACAACAATCCCTAAAGTGTAGCCAGGAATCGCAGCTAGGTAGTTGAGAATAGTTCTGAACAAGCAGCTGTTTTAGGGCAGTCCTGCATTTCTGACATAAAAGGACTGCCAAAGAAAATACTCCTCGATAAATAGTCTTATTTGTGACAGAAGGAAATTACATCTTGCTTATCTGGTTCTTTTCTTGACTGTGTATAAACATACTGAGAACAGGTTTGTTTGAAAAAAAAAATGTACTCATTGTGGCAGTAGCCCACTCTTTTATCTTTCTTCTTTCACTTTTACCTCAGGAAGAACAGAACCGGGAATATATTTTCTACCAATATTTCAAAATAAAAGATACTTCTCTAAACATCACAGATATGGTTTGTGGCAGGATACACTGATATCTGGTGCAGTGCCACTGGAAGGAATTAAATTTGTTTGCAGTGGAGAGGTCTTTTTTGAAAATGAATGAGAACTGAAAAGAAATGGAGAAAGAGGCTGATAGCAAAGGTTGAGGAAAACACAAAGGGTCTATTGGACAGCACTTCTATTCTTCTCTGTATGGTGCATTAAGTGCATTATAGTAAAAATGAAGGAAATTTCTTTCCTTCTCTTTAAAGTCCAACATTATTGAACTTGAAACCTTTAACTGTGAACAAAGCTGTGGCTTTTCTTTAATACAATTCTGCTATTGATTTCTTCATGCATTTCATTCGAATGATTCTGACAGTTTAAAAAAAATACATTACCTTGATGAAAGATACAATTTTTCTCATAGAGAAAGGCATTCAAGTAGGTATGTGTGATGTACTAGACATGTGAATCTTAAGTGATGCTCTCAAGCACAAAAAAAACCCCCCAAAAAACCAAAACAAAACAAATTTCAAAGAATGGTGATCCAGTTCTTCTCATTGAATGGGACTCTGCACACACACGGGTATCACAGAAGCATCTTTGGCAAATACAATCACTTCTTCCTTTCTATTGCTTTTCACTATCCTAAATCCATTTCTGGTCTGTTGACCTCTCTTCTATTGTGTTGCTCTCTTTCATTCAACATTTGGTCATTGCCTCATTGCATTACCTTCCTCTTTATGCAAATTGTGTTGTCTTATCTTTAATAATGGAGAAAGGTGTATTTTTAATGTGTCCTAATATCCTAGCACCAGCTGCTTTTTTATCACCCTATAACCAGTCTCCCCATTTCCCATCACAGTCATCCCATTTGCACATGTGCTCATTTGAAAAACACTACACCTTTAGCATGTACTAAAAAGGCTTCTCTTTCTTGCAGGCAGGAACTGCATGAAACTCACAGAAATGAAGGACAAAAAAAAGTCCTCTAGTCCAACTTTGTGCATTATGGCACTATAAGATTGTTTTTCTATGTGTTACTTGAAGCTCAAAAGCCTTTCTTGTACTGGAATGTATGCCTGAATACTGAGATAAAATTTGTTCAATTAAGGGTATTGCTGCCCTTGATAAATTATAACAATGGTTAATTTTCTATAGTTAGTTTCCTTCATCATACTCTTACTTTTAGGCTGAATTTGTCTTTCAGCCACTGTAAAGAGAAAGACTCTCTTCAAGCCTCTGCAGCACAAACGTGTCCTGATTTTGTTCCTATTTTGAGGACAAATACATCTGAACTAGCAGTGCTGCTCACTCTTTTTTCTGTACTGCACACGTCCCCAGCACACTCGAACAAGTCACTTGTGCTCCCAGCCCACTGGCAGCTGGCCAGATGTAGGCCTCAAGCAGTCTGGCAGAAATGTGGTGTGGCATTGGCAAGACCCAACTTTGCAAAGAGGTAACTGGAGTTTTCACTCTTGCAAGGCTGCCTCCATGAAAATGACACAGCAAAGGATTCCCTTTGCAACCTTAGCCAGCTCATTAACCCTCTTCTGTGGAGCAATTTAAGAAATCCTACGTCCAGATTCCAAGAACTCTAAACTGACCATGATGCTCCTAAGAAAAATAAAGTTTTAATATTTTTCTAAAAAATGTAAATCAAGTTATCAATTTCCTTATCTATATTTGAGGAAAAGAGCAGCTGTTTGGATGAATAGCACTCTGCTGGGGGCCCTGGAGCAAAAATTTCCATCTCTATTCTGAGATGTTCACATATTCTGATGTCGATGTTCTTCATAATTGTATTTCTAGAAAAAATGTCTTGGTCCTGTCCCACTATGCATACAAAGCATGGCCTATGGTACCTAGAGCCTGTGGAATGGGTACATGAGGAGAAATTGGAACATGACAGATGGAGAACAGACTGGCCAGACAACTGCATCGACCTGGAGTTCCAATTTCCCTAGCTGCAGTGCAGAGAGGTAGAAATCCAAGACTTCCCACTGCTTCCTGCTGCACAGAAAAGTGTTACAAGTTAGGTTAAGTGATAACAGTTCCCACAAAGGAACAGAGAGAGACAATAGAAGGCAGGGATCCTGACTGAAGGACTCCTAAGGCATGGATGTCCTATCCAGGACCCTCCCAAGCGGACCCAGCACAGCCACCAACCCAGGTGCCCAGATGTGGAGTCTGTGGGATGAGTCCATCAGGAAGAGCCCTCCATGTCATCCTTCTGACACCAGGGAGCTGCTGTCAAAGGGTGGAGCATGTGGGGTGCAGGGAAGAAGCACTTTGGGATTATCCAGGATTTATTATGAGATGCTTAGCATAGAAAACAACAGTGGAGAAAGAAGTCATCTAGGTGACTTGAGGAAGAACAAATGTGGGAAAATAGAGGTATGGGCAGATGAAAAGGGCTGCATACACGTGAATAGGGAGCTGGTCGGCACACTTGTCTGTCCATGCCTTTTGCCTGATAAATACAGTCTGGTTTATTCCCTAATTTAACTCCTTTCTCCTTTCCTGGGTGCGGGCTCTCTGCTTTCTGTGCACGTGTGTTATGGGGGCAGCACCCAGAGGTGACCTCGGGTTGCAGGGGGTCCGTATGTCCGTGGTGGACAGTGAGGGTGGGTGTGCTGCTGAGTGTGTGAGCACGAGCAGAGATACTGGCTCTGGAGGTACGTGAAGTATGAGCCAGGTGTCTGTCTGTCTGTCTGTCTGTCTGTCAGGGTGCGACTACGGGAGGAGCAGGTTATAGGTGGGACCAGTGGAGTCCCACCACCTTCCAGAGTTGGTGGGGGCTCTAAGAGCGAAACCCACTTTGTGTGTGTCTCTAAGGGTGACACCATATGTGGTGGTGGCTGTAAGCCCAGAGTAGAACCAGCCAGCTCAGGGTGTAGAGGGGGGATGAGTGATGTGGTCTTTGCCAGCAGCTACATAGAGGGTCTCACACATCCAAGAGCCAGCAGCTGGGATCCAGGGGCCATCTGTGAGGCAGGCTGAGTGTCTGAGCCCAGCCATTGGAGTGGTCTGTCCTGTATGGGCAGGCATGCACTCACTAGAGGCCTCCTGGTATCTCGGGTTTATATTTCCCAAGACATGACAGATAAGAGTCTTTTTTCCCTGAATTCCCCGTGGTGCAGCAGAAGAGGAGTCAAAGCCGCCGTTTCAGGTTTTCTCTTGGTTGTTTATTATTTCTTATCTATAAATTCTTTCTGTGCCCTGTGAAGGTCTTGCTGTTGCAAGGGCTTGAAGCGACTCCCAGCCCACGACAGGTGGGCAGAACTTTTTATACTACATTCTACGTATCTTTTATTTACTATTAATCACCAATACCTAACACTAATATTAGACATGTCACCTCTATTCTACACCAATCCCTGTGAGCCACTACAGCAGAAAAATGGATACCAAGAAGAAGAACAAAAAGGACAAGGACCACACCCAGGTCCTCCATGTTTTTCCTTTGACCCCTTTCTAAAAATCCTAATATTCTACATTTACACCCCGTGATTACTACTACTACTATTTTTCTTACATTCTCGTGACTTGTAATTCATTTCACAAGCTGAAAGCTTTTCCATGGACTGAGATCCAGGACAGTGTCTCTCTGGGGCTCTGTGCAGGGGGGTCTCTGACCCCCTGCCAGGATCTCAAACCCTCCAGGGCAGTCAGAGGAGTGCCCTGAACTCCGACACTGGTACTGCTCAGGGGTGAGCAGGATGAGGCTGTTGTTGTTGCCTGTGTTTGTGTGAGTGCTCTGTGTATCTGTCTGTGACCTGTGTGGCCAGCCATGTGTATACAGATGTGGTGCCTATGTGTGCTCCATGTGTCTGTGCCTGCTGGGAATACATTTCCAGCCTCACTACCGGGAGGACCTGCAGCATCCTCATCTCCCCTGGTCTGCTGGATATGGCATATTTTGCTCTAATAGTCTAGATTAACAAACCATTCTGGATTTTTCCTTCATACAAATGTGAAGTACATAGCAGGGTAGGACTCTACTCCAAGGTCAGATGTCACAGAAGGAAAGTGAAAGTTGAAGGTACAGACTTTGTCAGAAGGTTAGACCAGAGGGTGACAGTCACAGAGAGAACTACTCAAACTGTAGTAGTCAAAGTTCATCAGATTTTTATCCTGTTATTCTACTATCCCATCCATTTCTGTGTGAATATTTAGGAGCAGGAAAGAAAAAGAACCAAAATTTTCAGTTCATAACTTGGAATGTCCAGAACAAGATGTGGGTGACTTTGCTCCATTTCAACACTTCCTATTCCAAGGTGAGAAAACAAAAATCTGTGCATAGAAGGTATCCCTCCCAAAGGCTCTTCTTGTAAACTCTGTAATACTTTTCCCAACCCACCTCCATATCTTGTTCAAGAATCAACACTCTGAGTAGAAACATTGTCATCTGTCAGTCAGGCAAATTGAAGTTACAATCAGATCCCCCATGTAGGATTACATATTTCTTTGTATTGAGTTTGTGTGGCCGGGTTTTGGTAGCAGAGGGCTACAGGGGTGGTTTGCCTGAGAAGCTGCCAGAAGCTTCCCCCGTGTCTGATGTAGGCAGTTCCAACTGGCTCCAAGACAGACCTGCCACTGACTAAGGCTGAGTCCAGCTGTGATGGTGGTAGCACCTTGCGAGTAACAGATTTAAGGAGGTAAAAAAGTTACTGCACTATAGCAGTTGCAGATAGAGCAAGGAGTGAAAATATGAGAGAGCAACAGCCCTGCAGACACCCAGGGCAGTGAAGGAGGAGGTGGAGGTGCTCCAGGCAGAGCAGAGATTCCCCTGCAGCCCGTGGTGCAGACCACGGTGAGGCAGCTGCAGCCCATGGAGGCCATTACACCATGTAATGAACTGACTGCAGCCCCCATTTCCCATCTACCTGAAACAGAGGGAGTGTGAGGTACAGAATCAAGAGGAAATCGAAGTCCAAGAAGAGGGAGGGATGGGGTAAGATTTATTTTTTTAAGATTTATGTTTACCTTTCATTATCTTACTCTGATTTCATTGGCAGTAAATTAAATTAATTTTTTTACCCAAAGTCTTGTCTGTTTTGCCCATGACAGTGACTGGTAAGTGATCTCTCCCTCTCTTTACCTCAACCCATGAACTTTTCGTTTTAATTTCCCCTCCCTGTCCAGCTTAGGAAGGAGTGATAGAGAGGCTTTGGTGAGAACTTGGCATCAAAACTCACCATTTATGCTCACTTTGTAAGTCCAGGATCACTGTGTTTGAGGAAGTCAGCTTTTGTTCTTGCTGTCATGCGCCCCTTGGAAAAACAAGCTCAGAATTGCCTTTAGAAATATTACAATAAATTGTTCTTGCAACATAATGCCTACAAAAATTTTGACAATGCTGAGATTACTCAGTATTACTGCAGTGTTATTTCAGTGACACTCTTTAGACCTAAGGAGACAAAGGAACATAAAACCCCAAAACTGATCAGGGCAAAAATCAGTTCAGAATAATATCCTGTTTCTGATGCTGACAACAGCTGGAAATATTTGTCCCCAGTGTATCCTCCCCATCTCATTGAGAAGCACGGGGATTTCCCAAGGCAAGCATCACAGTCAAATAAGTACATGCAATAACCCAGCAACGGACCTATTCTTGGACTTCTCTGCATATTTTAAAATATTTTTTATTTTATTATTTTACTGCATCCTGTGACATATTAGATGATTTAATTACACACCATGTTCATTTTAAAGACAGGATGTTGACTTAGCTATGTGTTCCATAGCCCTTCTCTTATGAAAAATAATGAGTAATAATTGCCTCGTCATCTTTCTAGCTCATCTGCAAATTTGTAGTCTTCCATTCCAATTCAGTTGGAGATGACTGTCTCTAAATGCTTCCTACAGAAAACCTAGAAGGCTTGGAGAAGCCTTGAATTTGGACTTGGACATCTAATTTAAACTTACTAAAATTAAGGAAGATTAATCCTGTCCTTTACTGCCCTGAAAAATATTGTCTGAATATGGCTACTATTTGAACACTCATTAATTTTTATGATTTTGTTGACCTGCATCCAACTAATGAATCCCCTTAGTTTTTCGAGAGCATTGGAATTTAACATAAAGTCTAATACCTACGAGCCGCTGTGCATTGTATTCACCACATAATTAATATACTGGATGTACAAACTTATGCATTCAGTACAGAATTCTGAGCTTTTTTGAAAAGATGACCTTTTTTCATACATACTATCGCAGAAAATAGTGTAGAAAAAACCCTAACACACACACACACGCACATAACCCTCTATTCTGCATTATGGAAACAGAATCAGGGAATGGGTGAGGTTGGAAGGGGCACACAGTTGGTCATCTGGTCCAACCTCCCTGCTCAAGCAGGGTCACACTAGAGCACATTGCACAGGATGGTGTCCAGATGGGTCTTGAATACCCCCAATGAGGGACAACCGACAATCTCTCCGGACAATCTATTCCCAGTAAAAAAGTTATTCCTCATGTTCAGGTGGAACTTCCTGTGCCTCAGTTTCTGCCCATTGCCTCTTGTCCCATTGCTTGGCACATCTGAGCAGAGCCTGGTCCATCCTCTGACACCGTCCCTTCAGATACTGACAGACATTGAAACCTCACTGGTACCTTACAATGTAAGTTATCCTTAATGGAAACACAAAGATTAAATTTCCTTTGTCATTCATTAAAAGATATAGAAAATACCATGCTAGAGCTACTGCTGCTGATGACTACTGTGACTATTTAAATAAGGGAATGTGTAATCTTTGTGTTGTCTTTGTTCAGTATAAGTACTCCTACATTTGACAACAATTCATAAATAGGTAGATTTCACTGCAGAGCTGTGGCATGTGTTTTTAGTGGAAGGTCTGTACATGTTATTTCTGCTTTATTAGAATGCCCAGTGTAGGGTACCTGGGCCCTGAAGTGTCAGCCAGAATGCCTTGGTCAGCACCACGGTTCCTTTCAGAGCCACAGGGTGAGCTGGGAGCCCCCAAGCAGTGACCTTACCAGCTCTAAACCAGCCCCTCAAGGCAGAATTCCTGTGCATTTTCACAGGGGACTGAGTTATCTGTGTTGCACAGTTCCTTGAAGACCACGTTCTTCAGAGGCAGGTACAGGTGCTGATAGACCTTCAGCCATATCTAATCACCCATCTGCTCAAACCAGGAACCTTCAATGAAACTTGGAACTCAAGCTGGGAGCACCATATAAGCCTCCAGGCTGAGTGGGCTACTAGAAGGGGTGAGCTGGAGGTGCAATATTATCCTTCAGTGCCTTAAATCTTTCTGCACTTCAGTTTGTCTCCACATATTTTCCACTTAATCTGGTGGGTACCCCAGAAAAGTCAGGATTTTGGGGTGTATTTGTGCCACAGAAGAAGTAGGCCATCACTAACAGTCCGTAAGAAACAAGGAGACATTCTGCTGGATGTAGAAACCCAAACTGATTAAACTCATCTGCAAAACCAAAGATTTTTAATAAAAGTATTAAGATTGGTAGGAACAGAGAATGAAAGGGCGTATCTGGGTGTGGAGGGAAAGGAAGGAAAAGAAAG
This sequence comes from Nicator chloris, assembly GCA_013400495.1. Classification (NCBI taxonomy): domain Eukaryota; kingdom Metazoa; phylum Chordata; class Aves; order Passeriformes; family Pycnonotidae; genus Nicator; species Nicator chloris. The sequence goes on from WAAE01016075.1 coordinate 61,996, forward strand.
GAAAACTAGAAGCAGAGCTGTAAGAGTGGGAGGTGTGAATAGTACCCAGGTATGCAAGTTCCCAGCATCCAGACACACACCCTCACAGAACATCCAGGCAGAGGAAGCAGCTAGACTTCAACAGAGGAGGGTGTGCATTATGAGGAGATGACAGAAAGGTAAGGGACAGGAGTGGAATGTTAAGGCACAAACACAACGAGCTCAAAGGGAGCAAGTATTAATGAGTTATGGGTCACACAAATGGGTCAGGATATCTCAAAAGACCACTGTTGCAGTCAGTTCCTTAAAAGCACATCTCGGTGGCCTCAACTTGTTGACCACAGGCTGAAGAGCCCAGGAGATTCGGGGAGTGGAAGATAACTGGCACCCTTCATCTTCCTGCTCTAGCCAGGCCCTCTGGACATGCAGCTCAGGGCTTGTGAATAGGGAGGCAAGAGTAGAATTAGCTATTTTTAAAATACATATTAAAAAAAAGGTTCATGTTGAGCTTTGCTATGATATCTCCTGAATTCTGGAGGCATCAACACAACCTTTGGATTGGACTTCAGCTGCTTTCTCCCCTGGTAGCTCTGAAAGTACTGAAGGCCCTTTAGTACCTTTGCCTCTGCACATCAGCCCACAGTCTTGCTAGTCAAATGGTAAAGTGGGAGGTGAAACCACTCACAAACCAGTCTGTCTCATGAGGGGAAGCATATATCTCATGGAGGCACAAATCATGGAAATTATTCTTGGCTGACAAATACACAGCTATCAAGTCTCCCATTTTGGAGGTTGATCACTCAGTCTGGTAGTTATTCAAGTATTCACGGTTGATCTGCCAGCTGTTAATGAATTTAGAGGGGCTGGATACTTTATATTTGGGAGGAGATGAAATGATTCGTGGCCATCAAGGGTTCACTTCCTTCAAGGTTAAACTCAGTCACTGTTGTTCTAGTGGAGATGAAGCACTGGGATAGTTGGGAGCAGTGCCACTGCTCTGTAGCTGCTGACAGCATTACACTCAGTTCCTTCTCTGCAATTCCCCATGAGCAAGTGCAGTGCATTTGTGTACCTAGGCTGTATTTCAGCTGAGAAGTGCTACGTGCATAGGCTAATGGGAAAATAGTCCCTGAACCTTCAAGTATATTACCTATGGTAAATTAATCATTTAATGTAGGTATACATTTATGTAATATTTGCCCAAGAGTTGCTCTGGAATTCTCTTTGAATAATACACAATTAGATTTAAATGTTTTCCTCAATTTTCCTTTCATGAGCATATTTTCCAAATTTTCTCTGATAATTCATTCCATAGCTGCATTTCAACTGGTTTGTAAGATTTTACTAACTCACAAAGATATAATTTGCATAGAAATGAAATACAGACAGTAATACTAAAGAAAAAAGGAGGTTTAAACTAAGTATAGCATCGCAAACAATTTCTTTCATAGGTGCTTTCCAGTGCAGTTGGAAACAGTCATTTAAAAGAATACTATCAAAGAACATGCTGTACCAAGAAATGGTATATTATAAACCCAATTCAAACAGCCACATCTAAATTCCACATTCACATGAATTGAATGATTGACTGATTATTACTGGCATTTATTTCACAGAAAGAGAGCTGCTTAATAAAAGTGTATTATTCAGTCAATGGTATGCTATGATGGATAAAGAGGTGAAAATCACAAACATTTAAATCCAAAAAAAGGCAGAAGGCAAACCAAGTACTGAAAAGGAGGGAAGAGAATTCATTGCTAAGTGATCGTCTTTTAGGCTACCCTATTGACAGTCTACTCTAGCAACCAGGCTCAGAAAACATGGAAAACTGTGCCTGGGACAGAATTTACAGATGACTCTTGGGTAAAGAAAGGGGAGCTGTTCATTATTTTTCTTTCTGCTTATTGCATATTTGCTCCCATTGGTCTTTACTTACTGGCAAGATAGGCCTTTGTTGATTAAATCTTGCATGGGCTTCCTAAAATCAAATCAAATTAGAACAAATGTTGGTCTTACAGGGAGTCAACGTGTGCATTAGCATTTGTACCACATCAGCCAAAGGCAATCTTCAAACAGAGCCTTAAAACCACTTTTATCCACATGCAAAAGTCTCTCTCACGTAACAGGTTGAATCCAGAACTTGAGCTGTGCTCCTCTAGTGGCCTTAGAGCACAATCCCCCATTGCTGGTTATGATGATGCACAAAGCCTGTAGGGAGTTAAGCTATCTCTCACCCAGACTACATCTTCATGTCACCTGGTGTTCATACAAGAAGGGGCTGACAGTCACAGCCATTCTCTTTCTCCCAGAAAATGAGTTGAAGCCCTTGGCAATCACCTTTCCCATCAATTCCTCCTTTCCCACGGTTTCAGCAGCAACCCAAGTGCTGAAATTCAAGTCCCTGGAAAGACCCATCACCTCTCTTCTGCTTCTACCTGTGCTCCTGCCCATGCCCCTGTGAGGGCCAGAAAAGAAGCACACAAGACCATGAGGGGACAAGATTGCAAGCAAATAAGTGCCCTGCCAGCCACTCTTTGCTAGCCCATCTCCTCACAGGACTGTTTCACAACAGCCAAAACAGCCTTCTGCAATGCCATTGCAGGAGCTGCTTCTGGGGGCCTCCTATCCTGACATATATGCACATGACCTCTCCTGCTTTAAAATAAAACCAAACTTCAAATATTTATCACAAGTCAGCCACAGGGATTAATAGAGGAGGCAAAGCATTGTATTGACTTTAAAAACACTCTGGTAAAATCTGAAGATGAGGAACTAAAAGATTTGGGCCACAAGTGTGTGGTGTTCCATCATGCACCAAGGAAGAGACCCAGCTCAGTCGCTGAGAAACATCTGTGTAGCATTCATCACACTCTGCTTTACTTCAGCATATCCTTAAAGCACAAAGAAAACAACCCACCTCCATCTGGGAAAAAAAGATACATCGATACATCATTTTGAACTGAATTAATTTTTATTTTTAACCCGAGTTTTTTAGTTATAAGGAAATCCTCGTATACATACAGGACACTTTCTGAACAGCAATCACTGATCTCTTCTCATGCCACAAATTATACTTAAACGATGCTGACAGGTCAGAGTAATTGAATAAGCTGAAAACTGCAGTTCACATGAGTCCAGGAGTTTGCACAGCTCTCAGAATTTATCTTAAAGAAGGATGGAGAAAATGTAGTCTACTTTCTGCTTGTTACTCCAATGGTTTCTCACACAATGATCACACAAAGGAGATTTGGAGAGCCATGTACCTGAACAGTGCTTCATAAATCCTTCCTAAAAATGGCATCTTGCAAATATAACATTCAGTTTCTACTCAGGAGACTTGGTTTAATGTCAAAACAAAAAGAGATAGTAGAATTACATAAGTGAGTAAAAACCAGTATTCACCTTTATATTTCCAGTTTCTCGGTCTTTATGTTTGAAATATAAACCACCTTATCAAATGTTTGGATTTTTTTTTTTTTTAAAGCATCTTACAGAACATTTCTTACGGTGAATGAATGGAGCTGGGAGAGGCGAGGATGGCAGAAAGTGATGCCATTGGCAAAACTCCTTTTGCAGATTTGGGCTCTTAGCACTAATAGTCCCCAGTACTAAAAGAGATCTTTTTGTCTATACTCTTGTAAAAAACAAACCTAGCAAAGAAATCCTGAAATGCTTTGCTAGGAATATGAATCTTTTAAATAGTCCATTCTTTCAACATTTCCTGGATGCATGCTGAGTATTTGGAGTTAAGAAAGAATTCTAATTATGCTATTTTTTCTATCAGCCTTTGCACTGGACCAAAAGGTTGGACCAGGTGATTTTTTGAGGTCCCTTCCAACATAAGCTAGTCTATGATTCTGTGCAATGGTCATTGTATACTGAACTCCCTTGCTTAATGGATATTGATTTGGAAATAATTTCCCTATGTAAGTCTCCTTTTGGGTGAAAATCAAAATTTGGTGCCCATGTGGTCCTCACTGGAATAGCAGGTGAATGTCTCATCTGCCCATTCTCGCTCTGCAGACCTGTAGTGTTCAAACTATGTGTATTATTCTGATTATGCTATCAGTTAAGTCCAGGATGATATTTTACATTTGCTTTTTGTGATAGCAAGTGGCCAAAAAAAAAAAAAAAAAAGAGTGAAAAGCAATCCCATGGGGGTTCTTATTAACCATAACTAATGGGTGTGTGAACACAGACACCCTATTTGTCTCTCACAAATTTTCTATGAAGAGTCTGATGCTTTCATTATACAGAAAACACACCTCACTCCTCTGTCTCATGGTCATATTGTGAAGCTGGAGTTACCCAGAAACAGCAGTCAAAAAGATTTATCATGATCTCTCCATTCAGGAAGAACATAAGATCTCAGATGGACCTGGAACACAACCGGAGGAAGCAAGGTTTGAGCAGAAGCTGGCCCATGCAGTTCATGCAGCCTTACTGGGGGAATGATGTTGCAACTGCTGCAGATAAAGCACTGATTGACTCTGCCCTGGGTCCAAGAGGAATGTTACTGCACACTGTGTTTTCCAGTCTACCTTCATTGCCCCTTGTAGCTCCCCACACTTACTCATACAAGACTCCTTTTGCAAGTAAAGCCCCTGTAACTGTACTGTTATCACAGGACCTAAAGAAATCATAAAGCTGTTTGTTTCCCCAGATCCAGAAGTACAGCAGCTTCTCTGTCATTTAAATCTGTAGCAGCAACTTTGAACAAAAACACACAGCCAAGGCTTTGATATTCCATACAGCATGGGTAAATGGAAGCACATACTGGATGCATTTTTGCCCAATAAAGATTTTTAAGCCATACGTAGCTTAAAATCATTCAGAATCTCTAAAAGTAGCACGCAATGCTCATGTTCTTCTCATGTGCTTCTTTTTTTATAGAATAACTTTATCCTATTCAATGGTAGATGAATGAAAACAAAGAAAGAAACACATCCAGCAGCTTCAGAATGATAAATCCCTATCAATATATTTTTTTAGATTATATCATAAGAAATTGGATTTTATTTTCTAACACTGGCCCACTGCAAAAGAGCTATTTAATATACCTTTAAAACTACTCAGCCCTAGGAATTAAAAGCCATGTCAGAAACGGACACTACAGGAATCACCAGCCAACAATATTTTAGAAAAAGCAGGAAACAGTAGACAAACACGGAACATCTAAAGCTTGTACAAGGCAGCTGTAAAACACCAAACTCCTTCAGAAAACACTCAAGAAGTGAGAAACCTGCAATAGAGAGGCTGAAGGACACCCCCAGGAACTCTTAACCAGCCCCTCTCAACACGTGGTTTAAAACTCCAGGATGAAGGCAGCTTCTGCTCCTGGACTAATACTGGCCATTGCCATCCCATGTGGAGATAGACAAGCAGCACACTGATAATGGGTAAGGCAGGAGCACTTTTCTCTGAGCTACTGGTTTTTGTTGGGCTTTTAGGGCAAATGGGCAGGAAAGAGGATGAAACAGCTCTTTCCCACTTTGCATTGCAATGTATCCCATGAAAGTGAGAAATGCAATAGGACAAAAGAAATGGGAGCATGTATACATGGCAAGCAGGGGTAGTTCTGAAGATTAGGGATTTGGGACAAGGGATAAAAAGGAGGATATTTGCACCCACTAAACCAGGAAAAGTGTGGAACAATGAGGATATGAAATCAGGAGAGCCTGGATGGACAAGGTACTGTCAAAGTTGCCACAGAAGAGAGTAAGAGAAGTGCACATGCTGCCCCTGCATTAGGCTGAGGAATCTTACCACACTCTTGTGGTCAGCATCGTCTTTCTGATCATCTTAAGACATTGAGAAGTTAAATAAAGACAAAGAAAGCTTTCTAAAAGAGAAAGAACAACAGATCCAGAGTAGGTATGGTGTGAACACAATTACTTTAGATAAACTGGAACCTCTATGTTTGTGCAGATGGAGGCAAGCCTTGCTGCTCATCATTTAGGAATCACATGATGAAGAGTATTCAGTATATTTTTGCATCTTTTTTTCTTCAAAGTTGTTCAAGATTTTACTGAGGTGCTGACAACTTTGCCAGCTATAAACATTTGACTTAGCAGGTTTTTAAGATCTGTTCCTCTCTGACTAAAGACAGATCCTGAGAAATTATGAGTAGCCTTCTCTGACCACTCAAACCCTCAGGAATAAATGAAGCAATATCTGTTTCCAGAAATGAGACCAGTGCATCCTGCTAATGACAAAGCAAGAAGCAACAGCCACAGATTCCTGAGAGAGTGGTTGTTTCAGGACATGAAATGGTCCAATTTTAAACATGTGATCCCCTGCATAGCTACGGGTCTCTTCACTCCCTCACCCAGATTTTCCAGATAGACCAGCTTGGCATGTTCCACACTGGGGGTTTCTCTCTGGCATCCATTCTATAACACTCCACACCTGGGCTGCCCCTTAATTGATAATGTAATTATCAGCATAGTCATATTACTTCACACCAAGCATTTTCAACCATTTATCACAATGTTGATCTTTATTTTAAATATAAATCAGGCAATCATTTATGTCTTTTATGTTCTTTGTATTTATTCAAGAATATTTAACTGTAGACAAAAGGTGACTTATTCATTATTCATCCTGAACAAGGCAAGTATGGCAATTTGAAAAGCCTGACATTTGAGCTTTTTGCCAACACTAGCAAAATTATATCCTTCCCATTGTAAATCAATGAAGTAGAATCATTGTGCACAAAAGAATTAAATTGCCTTGTCACTTTAATAAGGCCACCTTATATACAACCTTCAGCCAATGCCATTGTGCAGAAAAAGGGTGCATCCTTTGCCTCAGCTGTCTCAGATCTCAGTAGGCTTTCCAATTAAATGAACATCCTCTTAGTCTTTCACTCCACTCCACTCTTTCTCTTTTTTGAGAGGCAATGTCAGAATGTCATAGGCATAACTTGCTATCAGTGGCATGCACACATCAATGTGAATTAACTTCCTCCAACTCCTGCTTTCTTTTGGCAGCCTTTTTAACTTGTTTGTCAATTCCAAAATGATGGAACTCCAAGAAAGGGGATTTTTTTGTTGTTGATGTTTACTGAGCTTGGATAAAAGCTGCAAATAGCTATCTGCAAACCAAAAAAATGTGAAGATCCTTTGCAGGCAATGTAGATAATGTAAAATGGCAAAGAAACAACGTGTCCAATCAGGCAGAACACAAGTGGCATATGCCAGAAAGAGATCAACTTTATATGTTCTCACTTCACAGGCTAGGACCCTATTATTACAATCAGACCTGATTTTTCCCATCTAACACCCCTTGGACGCATTTTACCCTGAGAGTAGAAACCTTTAACCAGCCATTTCCAGGCTTTTGAACAACTATCCAGAACAGCTATTTCATAATTCAACAACAGACGGCTGCCCATAATAGTCATATGCCTGCCTGCCCTTCCTTTCAATCATAGCACACAGAGGTTGAAAGAGTAACTTCAGCCTGGATTTTTCTCAGAATCAGAGAACTGAAAACAATTGGACAAAGCCATGCACGCCAGCAGCTGAAACACAGCAACGTGAGTGAATCTTGATATATGAAAACATACCTAAAAGTCTGCAGCTTTGCAATTGTTTTGGAGTCTCAATATTTTGTCCTGTTTTGATAGTTAACTCATAGGTGCATGGTAAAGAAAAAAAAACATGTAAGTGTAGAAACAGTGATAATATTCTTGATGTTGTTAACATTTTGGATTTAGTCAGAAAATGTTAATAACAAATGACCTTTTTCCGAAGGGTATTTTAAGGAGAACAAGCAATTTTCTGTAATGTGGTTACCATAGTGATTTGCCCTCTAAAAAGACCAGAGGAAAAAAAAGATGTACATCTGTAATCAACCAGCTACTGCAACAACAAATGGTCTGACAAAACAACACTTTAATTCAAGCTGGAAAGATACATGGTTTGAAGTTAAATATAAAAGAAACTATTTATGGATGCAAAATAGGTCCTCTAATAACTATTACAGAACATTGGTGATGATTCAGAAGGGATTTTCCTTGAAAAACTACATTAGTGCACAATAGATAATTTTTTTCTTAGAAACTATTTCATCATCTGTACCGTATTGAGCCATTCAGTAGAAAAGCTCAGCAAGCAACTGGGAATGGTAAATAGGGACCTCTGCCTCCTTCACTCTCTTTCTCTTCCTTTCCTGGAGCATACCTGGAAAAAGAGCAGTTAAAAGAAGTGCTACAGTTTGAAACATTTCTGCAACTAGACATACAAACTAATACTACAGACATTTCCAGCCTACCTGTTCTAGTAATGTTGGTGTATTTAAGGACAGGAACTTCAAATCACCCTTTAACATATAACTTGACATTCAGAGTATGAAATTAGAGTTCTAAAACGTCAACCATCTTTCTAATTCTCTTCACTGCTTCTTGGCACTGGGCAAAGACCATGAACACTTCCCTTTCCATGCTGAAGTTCTCTGGAAGCCTCATGGGACAAGCCTGCCCTTACTCAGAGAAGCCTGCCCTTACATCATCAGCAAGATGCTGCAGCCTGAAATCATGTCATGTCCAGAACAATCCCTCCTTTTGTAACCTTCAAGGCTTGGAACACGTCTAACAAGCCCCAGCACCGCAGTGTCAAATATCAAGTGACTTTTTCCTTTGTTTTAAGGCATTTTAAACCAAATTATAAAAGCCAAAGAGCAATCCTCTTCTAATAGTTAACAACATAGCACAGAATAATAAATGCAATGTGGCATAGCATAGCAGTTCACTTTCATGGGTAGAAGTCGGCTGGCTCTCAGCTGGGATGCCCCCAAGAAAGGAGGTGGGAACTGTTCTCACCTTGGGAAGTGAAGTCAGTCTTCCTTTCATGTTGTAGGCATTTCTTGGGATACTCTTCAGTCTGAATACTTCACAATCAGTCTAGAGGCAGGTTCTTAGGAATTGTGCTTCCCCAGCACTCATGGGTGCATCCTATCAGGCCCCATGGATTTATGTAGGTCTGGTTTGCTTAAGTATTCTCTCATCTGTTTGGTTTGTTTGGTTTTTTTTCCTACCAAAGGTAAGTCTTTCTTGCTCCAAACTTTCCCACTGTTCTCTGGGTCCCCACATTTCTGAAGGAGGATCTTACTATTAAAAAGTATGCACTCAGTACCAGTGGAAGAGACCATTCTTCAACTAGAAGGATATCCTCCAATATTAGCCAAGTCTCCTGAAGCCCTTTTATCTCCAGAGCCATCTCCCATAGGATTATTCTAAGCATATCCCTGAAGAAGCCAAATTCTGCCCTTCTGAACTCTGGGCTTATTGTCTGGCTTTTTGACCTGTTCCCTCTTCTAAGGATCCTAAAGTCCGCTTTTTTCATTTTTCTGAAAAAGCTGCTTCATCTACTTCTTCCTGCTCAGGCAGTGTGCAGCAGACACCCACTGCAACACCACCCATTAATCCTGATCCTATAAGTGCTAGGCTGGCTCATCAACCTTTCCTAGGCAGAGCTCCATGCAGTCCTGCTGTCCTCTCTCACAAATGCTAAATCTCTCTCCTTGTCTTCCTAGCCTGCCCCTCCACTGCAGCACTCCAGGAGCATGAGCTACCCCACCACATCTCTGTGCAAGTGCACACAGACCCCGAAACCCTTCGGTTTGTTCCCCTGCTGCAGGCGTGACTGTACAGGCACTTCAGAGAGGCACCCAAGTGCACGGAGAGCCCAGAAAAGGTAAGAGCTTTGCCCACCATGCTGTCCTGTGGGCATTTCTTCATTCATGTGTATAGACTTCTTTCAATCCTCTTTTGCTGTTTGCAGGGTCTGTCTTGACAATATCACCCTGCACCTTTTACTTGCCAATCACCAACTCACTTGAACGTGGCCATCACCTCCCACTCCTGTTATTCCTCCATAAAGCTCTTCATACCAGGTTAGTCAACTTGTTGGCCATGATGCATTTTCCCCCTTGGTCAGGTGAATCATCTCTCTTCTGAGAGCTCAAATGGGTCCCATTGTCATAAAAGCCCCTGTTGTAGGTACCAACTGCAGAACCAGTTTCAGAATGGCTAGGTCTGAGCTGGTCCCTGCCTTTAGGGAATCAAGGATAACCAGGTAACTCCTCATCTTTATTTCAAACCTGTTGCTAGAAAAGCCCCTCCTTTTCTGGATTCTCTCTACACTAGGGAAATTAAACACATGCTCTTACTACTGCTGATTCCATGCTTACAATCTTGAAGAGGTCTGCTTCGGCTTATTCATCTAGGTAACAAATTACATCATCCTGCTGTGATGTGACTCTACAGATAAGCATTCTGTGCTAATACTGGGCAACACCAAGTTTAGGAACATAAGAAATTGAAAGCTCTCTCTGATTTCTAGTGATAATAAATATTTGTGCTGTTGGACCTATCAACTAGAGTTTCTGTGTTGGTATCTCCCCACGTCTTTAAGGCATGTGGGTTTTCTAAGTATGTAAAACAAAAAACTCCCTGAAATTCACCAGGCAGGCAGGCAGGGAGTGTGAATGACGAGGCCATTATCTCATGAATACAAGCCAGTGTTTTAACAGCAATCACATTGTTTTCCTTTCCAGCTATCATTTAATTGACTTTAAAAACAATTTATTTGGATACATGTTCTAAGTTTCTATATATCATTTAACCAGGCATTAATGACCAGTTTTAATGAGAGTATACCACGCTGCTAATGGTCCCATATTAGTTTGACTTTGATCTGATGCTGCTTTAAATTTCTCTGGATAATTTGATTATTTCAACATCAAAATATGTTCGATGAAAGTGTATCACAGGAATGATTGCTGAAGTCTGCCTCTATTAAATGAATATTGATTATGGATTTATGATGAGCCACAAAACAAGTCCCAAGTGGTTTTTTTTAGATTCCTGGAGAAAGTAATTTAACCAAAATGCTACATGTTTCATTTTTCATAGGAGCTCTTCATACAAGATAGCAAACAACATGCTATAGGCATCTTCGGGCAGAAACTGAAAAGGAAGGTGACTTCAAAAACTAAAACCTCTGTCAGGAAGGACAAAGCTGAAATCAATCAATCCAGGTGAAAAAACTTCTTTAGTCTCCTACTGGAGGGTCAAGAAACCCTCTCTAGAAATGCTGGAACTTACAACGTTTGCAACATCTTACCTTGCAACCATCCCATAGTGACCCTCAATTCTTCCAGCCATTCTAAAAGCAATTGTTAGTACCCATGGAGCAGAGCAAGGCTGTTATTAATGAGTGGAAGCCTAAGGCATAGGGGGAAAACAGTGGGAAATATTGCCTGTGGACCTTAATCACCGTTCAATGCAGCAAAAATTACAGTGTGGAGAAGCCAAATATTGTTGTCATTGGTTTAAGTTGTGTAACAGGAAGAAAGACTTCAGCCACTATGGAGCCACAAGCAAACAACACAACAGTCAGCCTTTCCACAGCCTCACACCTCACAACCCCCAGTATTTCTAAGACAGATAGAAGATATTATAAACAAGTTCACAGCCTCTCTCCCCATTGTCCCATCTTGGAATTCTCAAAAACCTTTGCTGAAAGAAGTACCCATCTGGCTCCAAATTTTCATTAATAATAATAATAATAAAATTTCTGCGTTATGAGTACTAAAGGTCCATAAAGAAGTTATGTCTTACCACAGGACCAAAATCACTAACACAATTCCCTCACAAATCCCAGAGAACACACTGAAGTAAGATCACTTTGAAGCGGTGACCAGTACTTAACAGACAAATTACTTCTATGAAAGAATGAGGGAAGCCAGAATCCTCTCTGTAGGTTTTATAGGTGTCAGGAATATTTCAGGACCTCTGCAGATGGCAGTCAGTGTGACTACTATGATTGAGATGATCTGGGTTTTCTGAGTGGCCTCCAGCAGGGCAGAGATTTCCCACAGGTCCTCTAAAACATCTGCATGAGGCTGAAGATGTCTTACAACCCTGGTGCAACAGATTTGTCAAGACATGCTTATCTTCTATTTAGGTCACTGGAACGAGTTCCACTAATCAGCAGAGTAATGGGATCCCAGAGCAAGGTTCAGCTCACATCCTAAAGCAAACATCAGATGAATGGTTCTCTGGGCTCCACTGGCTATGGTGACTTGCTGTCAGGAGAGCTTAGACACCTAGCACACACACAGAGGTGCCCACATGTAGATGTCTTAATTGCAGCTGGACTGCACAGTCAGGGCAGGAAGCAGCTGCTTGAGCAGCTCAGGCCTGTCCAAAAGGGCACAAATCATTTTTCTCAAACCCTCCCTACAGTGGGATAAAGTCATGACCTGTCCATCATCCTTTTTCCACGGCTGAAGGGAGTGAGTCGCATCGAATCACCATCCAAGCTTATAGGACAGGATACTCAAAACAGCCTGGTTGTGCCTCACCACACAGTTTATTCACATACCCTATCTTCATTTGGTATCCCCCAGGCCAGCAGCACAGACGTTTCTGGAGATAATAAAAAAAAAAAAATTCAATATTTGTGAAAGCCCCTATAAGCTTGAAATCAAGTTATATATGGTACTAATTCAATTTTGGCAAAGTCAATAGAATTACATTTTCTTTATAGAGTAAAAGCACTTGCCTGCTGTAGATATAAATATGATGAAGACACCCAGGACAAGTATTATCAAGCTGGCAAGCACTTTCACAAAGGCTGAAAAACAATTACACTTTGTCATCTACAACTCCTCAACATTATTTCTTCCTCCTCCTTTAAATAATGATGGCAGCAGCCTGCACATTACATACAGGAGTGGCATGGACAGCACACACTTAGTGGTGTGATTAATATTAGGTAGCACTGGAATAGTTTTCCTCTTCCAACTTATTACATTTGTTCACAATTTTGAGACACTTGTAGGGTACAATTGGAATATGTATGGGTGATTTAGACCCTTAACTGGGACTTCCTTTTAATTTTCCTTAAACGAAGAGTCTGGTCTCCACCTTTGACTTGTAACAATGGAATTATCTTGATTAGAAGATTAGGTGACTGATTCTTTTGAGATAGAGAAAAAAAAAGTGCAGAAAAAACATGATTTAGGATCTTACAAGATTTTTCTGTATTTCTTGCAATCTGGAAGATAATTCTACCTTTGAAACCCTTCAAAAAATCATACTTTTTAGCCTTGCTCATTGAGGAAAAAATAATGAGAAGTTTATACCAAAAGGTAAGATGCCTAATAAAAGATCCCCCATATGTATTATTAGAGGTACTGTTAATATTGTTATCTTAACTGCCATGACATTTAAAAAACCCCAGTTTTCAAAAGGCCAGAGTTTGACTGCTGAAACATTGGCAAAGTCACAAAGGCACCTTAAAACACATTTCCCTTACCATGAAGGAATCAAGTCCCTGAATATCTTTATACTGGCACGTAAGTGAATTTATATAAAGTAGGAAGCATTTCAGTTTTCTATTTACCCAGCCAAGGCAAAGGGTCAAGGGACTTCTACCCCTACTTTACAGACTCACTGGCATCAGGACAAGGAAGGTTTGAACCCTGTGTCCCCACCAGCCAGCAGATCCCTCCTGGGGTTACCACTCAGTTAAGGGAGAAAAGCAACACTGCTCCTCCCTGCACAGACCTGCACTTCTCTACAAACCCATCCTGAAGCACTGTGATGGTTTTTTATGGGTCATTTGAATCAAGCATTGCAAAATGTCATGTACTTCCCCCTCTTTTGGCCAAGACTATTCATGTAATTCAGTCAGGATGTGAAACTCTGAGCAGCCTCAATGAAGCAGCACTTATTTGGCAAAGAGATTTGTATGAAAAACAATACCCTTTTCTGTGTGCAACCGTTCTTTCTGCAAAGCCTCATACTAGGTCTGAGTTAAAGCTGCCCTATGCCAGAAGAAACAATACCACACACCATCTTCCCTGCCCTCAGCATGAACCTGCTACTTCAACAGTGAGTAAATTAAAATAAATGGGGAAATGCAGAGAAGTAAATGTTATAACATGTGAAATAACCCAGATCTCAGAAAAGGGTGCTGAAGGACATACACTTACGTGTGTGTTTCACACTTGTTTCACAAAGAGAGAGGAATTGGGAGGAGAAAAAAATAAAATTAGGGGCATATTGGGTCTGGTAAGCTCATAATGCTGTGATCATAGAACAGCCTGGGTTGGAAGGGACCATAAAGATCATTTAGTTCCAATCCCACTGTTATGGGCAGGGACATTTTTCTGAAAATGAAAACATGCCTGTGCAGCTCATTTTGGTGTTCCTTGAATACCCTAAATTGTATGTCAGAAACCTTTTTTTTCAGTCGGAAATTAAAATCTGTTGAGCAAAGATGAGTTCCTCTCTTGCAAGACTCTCTAGGCTGAAGAGTTATAGGTCAGTAATTTTCCCCTTTTTGAGTTTCATTTTATCTCATTACCCACTTTCACACAGATACTGTTTTCATTTTAATATAATTTTTTTTAAAAATTCCTATCTCTGGCTTTACACCTTTTGTATTTTTGTTCTTCATTATTATTTGTCCAAGTTTCTCACAGAATATGCTGAGTTGGAAGGGTCACATCTGGATCATTAAGTCCAACACCCAGCCTTGCACAGCACCATCCCTATGAGTCACACCCTGTGCCTGAGAGCATTGTTCAAACACTTCTTGAACTCTCTCAGGCTTGGTGCTGTGACCACTTCCCTGGGGAGGCTGTCCCAGTGCCCAACCACTCTCTGGGTGAAGAACCTTTTCTTGATATCCAACCTGAACCTCCTCTGGCACAATTTCAGGCCATTCCCTTGGATCCTGTCATTGGTCACCACAGGGAAGAGATCAGTGCCTGCCCCTCCTCTTCCCCTCAGAGGAAGCTGTAACTGCAATGAGGTCTCCCCTCAGTCTGCTCCTCTCCAGGCTGAACAGACCAAGTGACCTCAGCCACTTCTCATTTGGCTTCCCCTCAAGGCCCTTCACCATCCTCATGGCCCTTCTTTGGACACTTCCTAATAGTTTAATATCTTTCTTTTATTGTGGCACCCAAAACTGCTGCCAGCACTGGAGGTGAGGCCACCCCAGCTCAGAGCAGAGCAGGACAATCCCCTCCCTTGCCCTGCTGGCCATGCTGGCCCTGATGCCCCCAGGACAGGGTTGTCCCTCCTGGCTGCCAGGGCACTGCTGGCTCGTGTTCAATTTGCCATTGACCAGGACCCCCAGGTCCCTTTCTGTGGCACTGCTCTGCAGCTTCCTGTTCCCCAGTCTGTACATCCAGGGCTGCCTCATCCCAAGTGCACAGTCCAGCACTTTCCCTTGTTGAACTTCATACAGTTGGTGATTGCCCAGTCCTCTAATTTGCTGAGGCCTCTCTGCAGGGCCTCCCTGCCTTCAAGGGAGTCAACAGTTCCTCTCAGTTTTTTATCATCTGTCAGCTTACTCAGTATCCCTGGGAGTCCTCTGTCCAATTCTTACACTGATCCAGTTAACTTTCTGCTGTTCAGTCAGTCCAGGTAGATTTCTTATATGGAAATCAGATATTTTCAACAACAGGATTTTTAACAACACAGTATTTAAAGAATCACAGAATTTCATAAATACAGATCTAACTTAGATGCGCATAACCCATACAGGAAAAGATGAAGGAAAATTGTCTATTCCACTTCTCTCTGAAAGTGCTCTTTTGCAGGTTTCTTTCTCCTTCATGGAGAAAACATGCCTGCTGTACATTTTTGCAAACCTCTTCAATAATTCTTCTGAATAAGCTTATTTCTGCCCCTTTACTCATAAAGATTTTGTTCTCTTCTCTAACATGTCTCCTTGTCCTGTGGCTCTATGAGAGGAAGCTGAAACCAGCCCTCTGAAAAGCAAGTACAAGTCAATTTATGAACACCAGCTTACATTTTGGACAGAACTGAAGCACTAATCAGTCCTTAGCTGCCTCCAAACAGGCTGATTTCTCAATGATTAACACACATAGCCTGTCCCCTTATAATGAACCTTTAAATAATTTTTTTACTGGAATCTTGGTATTATTCCTGAAAATTCTCCTCCCACATTAGCCACACGGTTCTCTTGGTTCATTTTGTTGAATGTTTAGATGAAGTTCTCTTAGTTCATTTAGTATGAACAATGGGATGCCAGTCATCAGAGCAGGATGCAGGGCCACAAGGGCATCAGTAATTCAAAATAAGAACAGAAAGACTGTGGTGAGCTTCATGAGCACAGGTCCATCTCTTTCTGGTTGAGACATGAGCACCACAAGGTTGGTCCATGAAAAGACATTAATCCCAAAATTAGAAGCAAAGTCTGACATCTGAACAATGTGAGTTTTCAGAAAACTACCTCACCCACAGAAGGAGCAGTCTGTGCTTACATACACCTCTCCTGGAACTTTTTGGTGATATCTTTCATAAGCATGGAGCTCAAAATGTACAAAATAGAAAACAAAAAAAAAAAAAAAGAGGAAAAAAAGGCAGTGGATTTAACATTAGCTTTTCATTTAACTTCACTGCAAGTGGCTGCATTATCTTCATAATCACTGAAAGTGAAATCTGTAATGCATGTGCAGGATAATTTAAAGTTTGAAGCAAATAAAATAAAGGTAGAATTGACTATTCATAACAACACAGTCTTCAAGTCATAATAGGCTTCAGTGGAAGACTCTTGCTGATGCCAGTCTGAATAGTCCAGCAGAACACAAGACAGACTGAATACAATAGAAGTGTTGAGATTCCATTTGTAATATATAATTATTTCATATTTTACTGTATTATAAGTTTAAATTATCCACATCAGAGGTTTTAGTATTTCAAGTCTGTGTAATAGAATAGAATTTTTTACTCTCATTCTGACAGGAAAGGAGGAAGATAATGAATATGTACTGCAGAAGAAGAATAAAGAAAAGTACAGCTCTGTGACTGACCAATTTCAATATATTTACAAGTAGTTCAACATTTTAATCAAGAAATCTTTTTATAATATAAAGTGGAAATGGAATTGTAAAATTACTACAACTAGGCAAAAAACTAAAACTGGAGGAAAGCTATATGCTGGCATATTGAGATACTGCCTTCAAGAAGAAAGAACACACTGAACCCACATCAGGGGACATCTCCCAGATGCAGAACTAATATTACCATTAATATTGCAAACATTAATAGATCAAAATTTTAAAAGGATTTTGTTTCAATGGAAGCCCTTTGGAGCTGCACTTCTGGAAGCGTCTGTGGTCCAGAATCACAGGCATGACCTGCAAACCTGCCTCCCCATACCCACCGAGAAGAAAGGAAAATCCCATTCTCAATTAGCTGTGTCCCATTTTAAAAGTTATATGTATATTAGGAAGTAGAGGCATTGCAGTGCACCATCTGAGAGTATTTTATGCTGCAGTACACAACATGGCTGGATGTAGGGGTACACACCCTGATGTTCAACACAAATAGCAAAGAAAGCAGCACATTGCCATTTGAGCTAGGACCAACACCAGCCACACTGCAGCCTCACAGATGTGCCCAGCCTATCTGTACTCTGCTGTTTTGAGTAAAGTTCCTTCAGCAGCAGGAGCAGTTCAAGCCCACTGGGTTCTCCGGTGAGTTTTTCAGCCTTCAGGGTTTTTGAGACCTGACTGGACAAAGCTTTGAGCAATCAGGTCAGACCTCAGGGTTGTCCCTGCTCTGAGCAGGAGGCTGGACTAAAGATCCCTTTAAGGGTCCCTTCTAGACTGAATGTTTTTGATAATGTACAATAAAAAAGCCTGTACTGCTTTAGCTGATCCTACCATCAATGCTCAGGTGGAGATGATTATGTAGTCAAGTTCAGGCTTCTTCCTCTCAGCTACAGTCAAATTACTAATCCCAATATAGGCCTATGAGCTCTGAAATGTAATAACTATGGCAAATGTGAGCAAAGGCCCATCTCTTGTTTGTTTGTTTTGTTTTTTGTTTAAAGTAAGCACCTGGGAACCCAGCCTAACTGTGGAGCATATGTGATATGGGTT
The DNA here is from genome assembly GCA_013400495.1 of Nicator chloris. Lineage (NCBI taxonomy): Eukaryota > Metazoa > Chordata > Aves > Passeriformes > Pycnonotidae > Nicator > Nicator chloris. The sequence continues at coordinate 79,909 of WAAE01016075.1, forward strand.
TAATGCCTGTCTTCCCAGAGTCACATCTTGACTAAGCAAAAAAGCCAAGTCAAAAAAAAAAGAAATAAAAAAGGATGAAAATACCAGCTTGACCAGCTTGCTCAGTCTTTCTCTTGGCCAAAGGGGAAATTTTAAGAACCAATAGGATTTAGATACATAAATATCCTTGAGCCGAAACAGGAGCCATAATCTGGAAGGACATTTTTCAATTTGGGTTCAGATTTTCTGCACCTCACTACTAACACTAGATAGTGGTTCCAAATCCCAGTTCCAACTAGGAATATTTATTCCAGTTCAAACTAGGAATAAAATTTCCCAGTAGTTTTCAATACCACTTGTTGGACTGCAGCTATCCTTGATGATAGCTGCAGGAAAAAATTAGGGTTGTCTTTTTTGGGAAAATTACATCAACGGTGATAGAAACAACCACACAATACCACAGATCTGCCAACTGACAAGGACCAACAAAAGAATTTTCTATTGAAAATGGACGGTGAACATGCAGAAGGCTGGATCAAGCCAGATGCAGTCTCTAGAAGCCTGTGAAGTATCTGAAAGGTGTACTTGGTTTGAGCAGAATGTAGCTTTTTTTTTTTCATAGTAGTTCATATGGTGGTGCTATGTTTAGATGAAAACAGTGTTAATACAAACCAAAAAGAGTTCGGAGAGGACACGGCCAAAACAGCTGACTCCAAGTGACCAGAGGGATATCCCACACCATATGGTGTCATGTTCAGCCTGTAAAGCTGGGGTAAGGAGGAAGGGGCGAGGGGACATTTGGAGAGATGGTCTTTGTCTTCTGAAGCCACGATTAGGGGTTGTGCAGCCTGGCTTTCCTGGAGATGCCTGAACACCTGCCTGCTCACAGGAAGTGGTGGATGAATTCCTTGTTCTGCTTTGCTGGTGAGTGCAGATTTTGCTTTGCCTGTTAAACTGCCTCCATCTCAGCCCACGAATTTCTTCTCACTTTTACCCCTCTGATTGTCTCCCCAGTCCCAGCAAGGAGGAGGGAGTGAGCGGCTGCCTGGAGCTGGGCTGCCGAGTGGGATTCAGCCACAGGAAGGCCGACAGAGAGCAATGAAGAGAATGCAAGCGCAACAGGAAGAGGTCCTGAGAGAAGGGATTATTTGGAGGATTTCGGGCACGGTCCTGTTCGAACCCCTCCTTTTCCCTGACGGCCGCTGCGCTCCCCGAGCCCGGAGCCGAGGGAGCGGCGCTGCCAGCAGGAGGAGCGCGCCCACCGCGGATGCGGGCCCGCGGCTCCCCCAGGGAAAACACACCCGGGGCAGCCCCTCCGCACAGGGCGGGCTGAACTCTCCCTGCAAGGAGGGGTAAAAATACACGTATAGGAAACACCAGCGACAAAAGCAGAGAGCGTTGTTTCCTCAGCCCAGCGTGCTTAAGACACTCCGATGTAGCACAGCTGGTGGGATTTTGCCAGACTTGCAGGAAGAAGATGTACGGGAAGGACTTCGGAATTTCTTAGTGCCTTCTGCATCTAATTTGAAGGCATGAATACAGTACAGCACATGATCCTGCTTTGCTGCTCCTGACTGATGTGATTCCTCCTAGTCCTACTGTCCTCACGTCGAGCACGGAAAACCTTATACCAGCAGCTTGTTCTCCATCCCTTCGGGACCCATATTGAGTTCCCAAGATGTTTCTTTGTTCTGCTTGTACTCTGTGAGCTGTCCTTAATTTACATCTTCTTCATGGCCTTCTTCTCCTCCCACCACTGCTCCTGTGTGCCACTGCTCCCCATCCCTGTGTAGTGAAACAAAGTAATTGCTGCGCTGGTTGGTGAACAGCTGTGCTTGGAGTCTCCGCTGCAGGCATCCACAGAGCCCTAGGTGTGCTGCACTTTGGAAGATGCAGGTATCCAGGTAGCCAAGAGCATTATCCAGGAGCTCTAGGGAGTTCATCCAAGCTCAGTGCTCCCAAGCATCGGAATAAAACACACATTTCATTGTCTACTTCAGACACAAATAGCACGACACTGGGATAAATACAAATGAAAGAAGAGGGGTTAGCAGACCTCCAACTTCCCCAGCCTGTATCCCTACATCATGGCTTTTGTTAGGATTGTGCTTATTCCAAAGATAATACAATATATATGACAAGCTTCTCTAGACCTGGTTTTCTTTTTCTACAAATTTGTCCACATTGAAAATGCATTATATAGGATAATTCACCAAACCACACAATCTCCTCACAATGCAATGTCCCATATAATGAACAAAGATAAATTAGACTTGGCTGAAATGTTCTGCAAACCTTATCTGTCCATCATGTTTCAAACTCTTGTCAATTGCACCAGACTTCAGAAGCGCTCAGCTTTTGCAAAAACTCTCCTTCTTTTTTGTTTTTCTGATGAGTACAGGACTGAACTGCATCATTGCACTTCTGGATCCTGTTTACTGCTTTACCACAGTTTTAAGTAGTGGCATGACTCATTTACAATATGTACCATTTTGCGGTGAAGCACTGTAATATTGACTGTTTACATTTCAGAATTATCTCTCATGCAGTGTGGTTTTTCCTAGCCCTGAAGACAGGTTGTGTATTCTCCTGGGGCCTCGCATAATGGAAGTACAGCATTTGCTTTTCGCACTTTAGGCATGTAAACCCAAAGTAAATATTTAATCCCAAGCAGATTGCTTCCTCTATCACAACCTACAAAGTAACAACTTGTCCCATCTATCACTATTTCAAAGCCAAATGCTTGGAAATAACTTACTTTGAGGCATTTCCAAAGCCTAGCAGGAAGGGAAAGTCACAGGATTGTCAGCCATTGTATTCCAGGTATGTTTTAATACCCCAAATTGGCAGAGGAGAGGGAAATACTTACCTGCACAGCAGTGTCAGCTACAGCAAACGGCTGGATTCAGTCCCTCAAATATTCCCTTTTTGCAGTTTTTACCTGTACACCTATCACTTCCAGAAAACAGTACCTCACAAAACAGGGGCTGAAGAAGAGATCTGTCACACACGAGGGTGGGTTTTTTGTTTGTTTTACACAACTTTTCATTTACTTCTCAGCTTAATGTAGACAGTCATGTTGATTTCATATCCATTTAATCATATGAATTTAAAATATTTTTCTGTGAACAACTCTAGAACACATCCAAACAATGCCCTACAATTGCTGCTCCAGGACAGCATTTAAGCAGCCAGTTGTGAGTGTTTGGTTCAGACCAGGGGCTTTCATGGCGAGATGAAAAAGAAGCAGGTTCAGAAAGAGATATGATCAGAGTTGCCTGGAGAACAGCCCTGGCAAAGGCATTGAGCTGGATAAGAGCGTTTGTACGGGACAACATCAGCCAGCACAAAGTGCATGGACGCCGTGCAGTCAAGAGCCAGCAATCAAAGGGAGAAAGAGTTTGATGGAAGTGACAGATCCTGTGCAGGAGGGACAATGCACCAAAGAGACAAGAGAGTGCAAGTCTGTAACACAGAGTGGGGTTTATAAGTTTAGTTTTGCTCTAGTCACTTTTGTTCAAATTGTGGACTGTTTCTATAAGTCCGTGGGTTTCCCTCAATCCATATGCCTCAACTTCTAAAAAAATATATCTATTTTTTTTTCCCTTCAAATATCCATGGCATTACTTCACTCTGAATAGGGGGACAGAAGTCCAGCAACAACATTCCAATATTGTAGGGCAGCTGTTCTTAAAACAGAACTTGGCAACTAAACAAGCAAAGTGTTACTTTAGAAAGGGGATTTTAGCAAAACTGCAAACATCCACATAACCTTATGGCTGTCCACAGGCACAGCCTCCAGCAGCTGGGAGGCTTCAGCTGTGCTGGGCAGCAGCCACCACCACAGAGGCACCCACATCCCAGCACCCCATAAAATCAGAGAGGCTTAGGTCAGAAGGGATCCTAGGGATCATCTAGTTCCAAGCCCTTGCTGTAGACAGGGACACTTTCTGCTAGACCAGGTTGCTCAGAGCCCCATCCAACCCAGCCTTGAACACTTCCATGGATGGGATATCCACAGCTTCTCTGGACAACGTGCTCCAGCGTCTCATAGAGGTGTCTAATGTTGCCCTGATCTATCATGTTATTTTCAGTTGTTTCAAAGCTGACAAGTAATTACTTGATTCATTACCAGTCTACACACAGTTTTTATTTCACTTTGCTGAGGTACCTGCAAGAGCCACAAAATCTGGCAAAAATGGCCAAGTCCTCTGCTTTCCATACTCCCTCCAAATCTGAACGATTTCTGAACCACTTGATAGAGGTTCAGACTTAAACCATGTTTGACAAAGGGAATGAATTCTTTATTTTTCCAGAAACCAACACTCATTGGACCCAAAAAAACCACCGTAAATTATTCTCCTTAAATCAAGATTAAAAAAAGATTCTACCTTATTAAGGCTGATCACAGAGCACTTCCAAATGCTGCAAGACAGTCAAGGCAAGATGCAGAACAGTCTTACAGCAGCATGTTTTTGCCTAGGAACCAAGTAATAGCTCACTGAGTAGTTTAATATATTACAATGTGCACAGTCACTGCCTGCACAATGCATGAATGCACAGAGCAAACTACATCTCTCCTTTCTAATTGTACTGGAAAATCTTCCTGTAGGCAGAGATCCAGATCTCCCCTGTGGAGATCTTGCCTGAACACAGAGAGTTTATGGTCAATGATGACGTGTGACTTAGAGGGAAAGGCCAAGCCTGGAAGCTGAAGGGAAGCTGTGAGGAATAACACTAACAAAAAGTGCTCTTTCATGGCAGTCTGCTAATTTTGTTTGCAAAGCTATGAAGAGGAGTTTCTGGCAAGCCATGGGTTCAGCTGGAAATGAAACAGAAAAAAGGCACAAGAGATTCTAATGTGGTTGAGAAAAAATGAAGTGTTCAGTGCAGACAAGATCAGTAGCTGAAAGTTTAGGGGTAGAAGTTTTCCAGCTGCTCAGGACCTGCATCTCACCCTTCTTTCCCCACAACATGGGCTGATGCTCAGTGAGGTCACGTGGTGTTCCACCCAGCATCATAGTCGTCAGCACATGAATATGGGAGGCATAATATAGAAGAGAACAGTAGCAGAAAAGAGCAGAATGAGGAGCTCATGTTCTGCGGACAAAAACCCTCCAAAATTTCCACCTCATCTGGAACAAAGCCTGTGAGCTGCAGTGTTTTCAGTCCTGCTTCCCCATCGAAGAAAGCTTGTCACTCCAACCTCTTCCAATAGCCAGGGTATTCAGTAATGCCAAGCAACAACCTGCCTGCCACTCCCCACTCAAGTTTTCACACTCCTGTTCTTCACAGTGTGCACAGCACATAGAACATGCTGCCTTGCTGAAGGAGCACATCACATAGAACATGCTGCCTTGCTGAAGGAGCACATCAGCACTTCCCCTATTAGGATTGTGAGACAAGGGCATTTTCACTGTGGTTTTCTTACGTCACAAGTCAGCCCCATGTCACAGCTCCCTGTTTCCTTTGTCATGTCCCCCCCAGAGTTCACCTTTGCACAAGGCTGCCTACTTTACCTGTGTGCAAACCCATTTCTACCATGCTTTTAGTTTGGAGTGCAGCTCAAACATGACTGTTGTTTCCACAGGGTGGCTGAACTAGCCTTTAAAAGGCTCTGCCAGGAAGAATCCTCCTGGTACGCACCACATCAGGCTGTGCACATGAATCCAGCCTTACAGACGTGTATAATGATCAAGGTAGAAATTACTTCTCCTGCTGCCATACACCAGTGCCTCTCCACTTACACCGATGCATCTGAGCTCTTTATCTACAGACTCGCAGAACACAGAACTTTTCATGTCAAGTATTTCATGGTGGATGTTGATAAAATCTGATGCTCTTAATGAGCAGGAAGACTTTCAAAATAGCCAGAGAATTATATGCTTTTTCTTTTAATCGAGTGCTTCCCTACTAGTGGGAAACACATTGAAACGCATTGAAATGTTACATTATTTCTTGTGTTGAAGTGCTATTTCACTCTCTAATAGAAACCAGCTCATCTGAATTTGTTGTGGTTCGTTTGTTCCTTTCTTGGTTTGCCTCAGTTTCCCCTTAGTTAATGATTTGATCCAAGTTATCCCCTCCTTCCCCTTGGTTGTCAGTCCTCAGTTGCCTGTGACCCCTTTCCCTGGAATGTTCCACACTACACCCAAGGTCTGTCTCAATCCCTTGTAACCCTGCCTACACTCCCGGTCACTCTCCTGTTATCCAATCCCCCAGCTCTGGAAAGTTCTGAACTACCCGGTTGTTGATTGGATGTGTAATGTTATATCCTCCCCTGGTCTCTCCCCATTGGATTTTATGTGTCCTTCAGGTCCCCGAGACCTCCCCTGTTCTTCCCTTATTGGATGTTCTGTGACCCCGCCTTTTGGACCGCCCCAGTTTAAAAGGTGCTGTAAGCCCTGTTTCAGTGCTCTTCTCTGCTGGGGCTCCTGTGTCTTGGATCCCTTTGCTTTCCCTTGGAGAATAAAAGCTCCATTTGCATACAGTCAGAAGGGCCCTCTCTGCCTCCTTTGCCTGCACCTTGGCACGTGTTGCAGTCAATCTGTGTTGCAGCTCTTTGAGGAGCTGCAAGCCGCCCCCGGGTTGTGTCCGTGCTGGGGAGTGTCCCAGAAAGCTGAGCGTGGTGCACCCAGCTGAGCCTGCTGGCTGGGCACCCAAAGGGATTTTTGGCTTGGAGTGCACCGTGCCATAAATTGTTTTAAAGTCACATCTAAACGGATTCCAAAATACCAGCACCCTAAATGGGAAGAGGGAGATGGGAAGCAGGACGAAGCTCCCATAATCCAGGGAGACCTGCTACACCACTTAGTCACACAAGTCTGTGGGGCTGAATGGGATTCACCTCAGCATACTGGGGGAACTGGTGGAAGTCCTCATTGAGACAGTTTGCATCATTTCACAGAGTCACAGATAGGTCAAGATTTAAAAGTAACACCAGTGGGCCATCTAGTCCAACATCCCTGCTGTGGGTGTTGTTTACCTGGACTTTCATAAAGCTTTTGAAACTGTCTCTTGCAGCATTTTCCTGGAGAAACTGGCTGCCCGTGGCACAGATGGGTGCACTGCTCAAGGGGTAATAAACTGGCTGGATGACCAGGCCCAGAGAATGATGGTAAATGGAGTTACATCCAGCTGCTGGATGGTCACCAGTGGTGTTCCCCAGGGCTCAGCACTGGGGCCAGCTGTGTTTAGTACCTTCAACAATCTGGACGAGAGGATCAAGTGCACCCTCAGTCAGTTTGCAACCAACACCAGGCTGGGCAGGATATTGATCTGCTGGTGGGCTGGAAGGCTCTGCAGGGAGATCTGGACAGGCTGGTTTGATGGACCGAGGCCAAGGGTATGAGGTTCAACGAGGCCAAGTGTCAGGTCCTGCCCTTGGGACACAACAACCCAGGCAGCGCTACAGGACAGGGAGGCTGGAAAGCTGCCTGGAAGGAAAGGACCGAGAGGGGCTGGTCAACAGCAGCTGGATGCAAGCCAGCAGTGCCCAGGTGGCCAAGAAGGCCAATGGCAGCCTGGCTTGCATGAGCCAGTGTGGTCACCAGGACAAGGACAGTGATTGTGCCCCTGTACCCAGCACCAATGAGGCCACATCTCAAATCCTGTGTTCAGTTCTGAGTCCTCACTACAAGACATTGACGTGCTGGAGCATGTCCAGAGAAGGACAACAGACCTGGTAAAGGGTCTGGAGAATGAATTATAGGAGTGGCTGAGGGAGCTGGAACTGTTTAGCCCGGTAAAGAAGGCTCAGTGGGGACCTGACAAGTAAAGATGAGACAGACAGCAGAACATGCAGCCAGGTCTGGATGCAGTGGCAGAAATCCTGCTGAAAATCTGGTGGTCATGGCAGGGCAGGGACGCTTTCTTGAACCTGTATTTTCAAATGCTTCTCTTCCAGCACAAGGAAGTTACCATGCTCCCTCAATGCACAGCTCTTTGCCCTTCCCAGCACTGTTAGTAGTCCTATATCATAAATTCCCAGCAGTGACGAAACCGAGTGCAGTGGATGGAGCATGCATTGCATCAGCCCAGTGTTTTCTCAATTCAGTCTCAGAATGGAGATTTCATGTGTTAGATGTTGTAGCAGTAGATTTTTCTCAGTTCCTGTGAAATTCTGCCTGTTGTAGAGGAAGGCCAGAGATTTAAATGAGTTAGTGATCACAGATTCCTTACTTAGTTCTGCCTGACAATAAACCTGATCCTGTGTTACCTCCACAGCACATTATGCTGAAAGAACCCTTGTGATGCTGAATGTACAGATGCTGTAAGTCATCACGTGTGCTATGGGGAAGTGCTAAAAACCCCACAGAAATCCCATGGGCACAGCTCAGTCACATGCTACATGAACACTTTCAACTGTGACTGTCTACCTCTGTACTACAGGACAAAAGGTATTTAATAGACTGTACTTCCTGGAGCTTGAGAAGCTGCTCCAAATAGACAAAAAGCTAACTCCATTTGGTTATAAAAGCATACAAAAGTAGAAATATTAACAAATTCAAGAAAAGTGAGTAGTTTCTGACATAGCAGAAGCTAACACAGTCCCCTGCTGGAAAAATATTGCAAAAACATGCTACTTCTGTAATGTTCATCTCTGTCTACTGCAAACACACAGCTATCATAGGCTGCTTGACTGACAAGAGGTGGCTAGCAATACACTAGGAAAAAAATAAATTGTTTGGGGAATCTCACCAGGCCTACACATAACAGCAGAATGGACATTAAGAAAAGATTTGTCCTGGTTTCAACTGGGAGAGTTCATTTTCTTCGTACTGGTAATGCAGCAGATATGCCTGCACAGGTGTGCACACCACACAAATGGGGGATGGGATGGATTCAAGACAGTGGGTGGGGAAAAGAATACCACAGCAGTGAGCTCTGCCATGCACAAAGGAGAGCCTGTGCACGTTCAACAAAGAAAGGGAATGAGATCAGTGAGAATGTGCAGGAACTAATGGGAGCACCTGAGCAAATTTTGGCCTGTGAAGACCTGCACTAAGTAATTGGTACCACAATTCTAACTATTCATAGTAACTTGCAGAACTGTAGCTCTTATTTCTAAATCACAAGATTTAGGTTTAGGCCTGGACAGTGGCTTTAAGGCAGCCACTCAAATTATTGGAGAGCTCAGGAGGTTAATTTAGTTCCAAATCCAGGTTCAGCTCCCGTTCCAAGACACTATCTGACTCGTGTATTAAAGAGAAAGCTCAAGTGCTGAGCACACAAGGTAAAATATGGCTAGCTTTCATCCCTTTTCCAGATGATGAAGCATGTCTTGCAGAGCAAATTCATCTCAAACTTAATTTCAGCATTTCTCCAAAGTGCAAACTCCCCTTTTCTGGGACCCTTCAGCATCAGCACTGTGGGACTTAGGTTGTATCTACAGATACACACACACACATGAACTCACACTAACCCTGACTATTGTAGGTCTCTCAGTCCCATAATCAAGGGTTACGTGCTCCTTCTTTTCCCTTTTAATGACTATCCCAGCAAGCAAAGGTAACAGCATTCTGCACCTGAATTTCTGAGCCTGGTAGGTGTAGCAGGTCCAACGGGATGTAACAGGATGAGACATCCCCTGAACAGGCAGGACACAGCTAAGGGTCAGACAAAATGGTAGTGCCTTGAGGAGCACCCATTTTAGAGTGCAACTGTGAGGGAAAAATGCAACAAAAAGTCCTGTGAACACCCGGGTTGGAGGAGGAGGGGAACAAGGTGCCACAGGTGCTGGAGAAGACTCCCCTGCAGCCTGTGGAGAACACCACAGTGAAGCAGGTTTTCCCCTGCAGCCCATGGAGGAATCCACACTGCAGCAGATGCACTGAGGGAATCTGCAGCCCATAGTGAGCCTTCAGTGGGGCAGGCTCATTGGCAGGAACTGTAGCTCAGGATGAACCCACCTCGGAGCGTATCTATCCTTGAAGGACTGCCACCTGTGGAGAAGACCAACACTGGAGCAGGGAAAAAGCATGAAGGGGGAGCAGGAAAGAGGAATTGTTATAGTGAGACCAAAACCCCCATTCCCACACTCCTGCACTGCTTGCTGGGGGGAGAGGAGAACACAGGCAACAGAAATGGAAGAGTCAAGTTCAGCCTAAGACGTGGGGTACGGGAAAGATGGCTTAGTTTTTCTGTTTGTCAATGAAATCAGTGGTTTTTATCTCAATGCACGAGCTTTTCCATCTTATTCCTTCCCCTGTCTCCTGCTGAGGGAGAGGAGTAAGGGAGCAGTTGTGTGAGGGTCTAGCAGCTAGCAATGGTCAACCCATCACAAAAAAAAAACCCATTCAAAAAGAAAAAGCCCCAAAACACTTCAGGTAACAAGGAAATGACCACTTCAAATTGCGTAAAATACCCATCTTTACAGTGATGAACCCAGAGAAAAGCTGGAAAGTGAGACTTCAGAGAAAAATTATCAACTACTACAATTAAAGTCCTCTGTTCTAAGTGTACCTCCTTGCTGAACTAAGCTGGAATAAATATATCATTTCACACACCCAAGATGTTACTAATCTTTTCAAATGCCTTGTCCAAAGACTGAAAGCATCTTTTCAAACAAATGTCTCCCTGCACTTTCCTTAATCCATCCCACCATCTGGCATAAAGCCATACTGATGATTCTGCTGCCATAAAAATCATCCCTCTCCCCATTTCAAGCAGCACCAACCACAAAAAGTCTGTATGACACACATCACAAATTTGTCTATTCAGATAAATTATGCATATTTTACTCAATTGATGCACTTTCTGGTGTTTCTTGCATTCTTTCACTGTTTTCTGTCTTTGATCTCCTCCTTTTCTTACATTACCTGAGCAGGTCAGATTGCCAAAGAAAGTGAACATTTCTCAACATAAGACAGTTAAGATCCTTCTTCTCATCCCTCTCAACAACCCTTGCTTTGTTTTCTTTTTCCAGGCATCAATTTACTATTATAAAAGACCATGAAAAAGCTTTTTCAAGACAGTACAGCAGCTACTAAATTGGAGAGGTGGTTATTTATATGAAAGGCAAAAAAATTAAAGCCATTTCCCTTCTTTACCTCACAGCCCACATATTAGATGAAATGTAACACTTCATATGGCAGGGGAAAAAATTCATGGTTTAATTACAATGTAGCATAAACGCTTTAGTAGTGGATACCAGGATATTATTGTGACATCTAAACTAGAGTTCTCCACAGACACTGTAAACAGATACTCTAAATTCCCTAAATGATTTGCATTAAAAAGGTTTATACAAAAGCAGTCAGTTATTCAACCTTTAGGATGTCATGACACGGTGAGACAAACACACATACATCAGTAAGTACAGAGAAATGTTATGCTACATTTTGGACAGTTCAGAACTGAAAGTGCTTCACATCTATAGGATAAGAAATGGCTTCATCTCCTCATCCCTAAATGATGAGAGCAAACAAACAACCCTTTAATAGGTTAAATAAACAGTGCCCCATTTATCCATGCTTATTTAAAGTTTCCAACAATTCAGAAGGTCCATGGTGACATTTACAATCTATATACACTGTAACAAATTGTCAATGAAAACAAGTTCAGGTACTTCTTGGGTCCCAAAAGTCAGAAGCTGCTCTCTGCACTAGAGACAAAAGCTACTTACAACATTAGGTCAGTTTTCTGTTTTGCCTCATCTTTTTTTTTTTTCTTGCATGTGTGTTTGTGTAAAAATTAGTCCTCCCAATCTACCTTGAATAAATTAAGTCCCTAAGTCCTGGTCATATTTAACAACTGCTTCATCCCAGTGTTTAAGGCATGTTCATTAGATGTCAATGTAAGGGTACTGTCAGAAATTATAATAACACAGGTACTAAGAGTCAGCAGATTTACATAGCAACACCACTCTTTATAATATAATGTAAAACAAGTTGTTATGATGGAATTTGTTCCTGAGTTAAAATTTGCTAAATACTGCTAAGGTTAATGTTTTCCTTTTAAACTTCTTGCTCTGGAATGTCCTTTCACATACGCTCAATTGAAAATTAAAAATCACTCTGAAAACATCCTGGATGTCAGAAAGTGAAGATGTTAGCAAAATTCTAATTACATTGGCTTTCCTAAGTCTGAATTTGGCCATGACAGTATGCATTTTCAGGGGTTAGTATTACTTAGTTTTTAGCAAGGATAAATACGTCAGTCCACAATTTTGTGCAACCACAAACATCAAGGAAAGATTTTGGTACCAAGAATTAACAAATTTAAAGTTCTGTAAATATATATAACTCTGTTAATGTAGATGTTTTAATTTTCTCCTTTAGAATTAAAGGAAAATGTTTTTAAATTGCAGGAACACAAGACACCTACAAATATATTCAGGTTTCTAAAAGAGACAGCTTGTCTACTCAGGTTATGAAGCATCCGTTCCCACAGAATTGCTTCTCAAGTATGAAATCACTGACAGAATTTCCTATTTAATAAAAGCTGTTCTTGACTGAAAAAAGTGGGTAGCTTTAAAAGTCGATTTTTCATTAGATTCAAAATGTGCATGACAATTCTTAAAACCCAAATCATCCTGGCTCCAGCGCACTAAAGTTCATACAAACATTTGCTTAAGTCTGAGCATTACATTTAGCAGAAGTTAAAGGGCACTAGAAAATCAGAAAGACAAAAGGTGTGACTCAAGTCTGTGCTATACCTGCACTTCTGACTCCACTGAACATAAACCCCTCAGAAAGCTGCACTGTCTGGAGTCAAATCCAAAGTTTGATGAAATCCATGAAAACAATGAGCTTTAATGGAAATAGTATTTTAAGTGCTCCATCTGAAGCTCACTGTTTGCAGTGATGTATCATCTCCTATCTTAAATACAAGAAACTGCAGTGATTGCACCTATCAGGCTAGGGAATTAATGTTCCTTTATGTATTTTAAAATCTGTCAGCAGTGCAAATTATGAATTACAGTACGATTAAAAAAAAAATCTTACTTCCACAATTCTTTCCATTTAAATCCTAGTAGGACAGAAATCAGCAACATGCAAACAAAACAGGGTGGGAAAGGAAAGACTGCTTCCACAGTACGGGAACTCCAAACAGAGAGTCTTATATAGTGGTATAGAAACAAAGCTCTGAATGAATTTTGGCCTAGCCCCTGTGTCTTATGCACAAAGGTTACCTAAAATTTAATTGCTGTGATCATAAAATATAAATAGCAACAATTTATTCACAAAATTCTGGATTAGACTGATTTTTTTCCTTTAACAAACTGCTGACCTGTTATCAGCCAGATGCATGTTTAAGCACAACAATAGAAAATGTAGTACATAAACATCTAAAAATCACAGTCATAAAAAGAAGGCAAGTACATCAGTCTTTTGGTGGCCAAAGCACAACAGATTAGTCTGCCAAACAAGTGTATGTGAATGTAAATTGTGGACATTAGATTTGTTGAAAATTGTTTCGACTGTCAATAAACAATTTTCTGTATTTTAATACTCGTCTTAAGGAACTGTAAACTGTTTAAAGTAACAGGTAACAGTAAAGGATTTAAATATAGTGGTAAATGGGAAAAATAGGGGTTTAAATTTGCATGTGTGGTGAGTGAATAATTTGGAACTAATTCATAATTATCCACAGGGAACTCTGACCTTTCTTAGGTAAGACAGTACTGCCATCATTTCTAACACTTGTGACCATTATAGTAACACAAGAAAAAAACCCCAACATATCAGCCCTGATACAACAATCACATATGCATTCTAAATTACAGCTATTTACATGACATATATATATTTAATTAAAAAGCCACTGAAAAACATGGACTTTTAGTCAGGTGCTGCACTATCTGCAAAATGAGGTAATTTGGACGCAAACAAATTAAGTTGAGTAGAGTTCAGGATCCATGGTCTCCATGCTTAAAGTACAGATTGCTTCAGTAAATGGCTTGACTCTTTCTGTATGTTCAGAGCAAGAAATCACTAGATCCAGTTAAATCCTGTTTTATAGTGCTCTTGATGCAACACTGACTAATGTCAGAAGGCTTCCCAGCTCAGTTTTACAACTGGTCTTTCAATAGAAAGAAATTGGAAAACAAAACAAACAAAAAAAAAAGCCAACAAAGAAAGTGGTTATAAGTTGGTTTCATCCCAAGATGGATCATTCATATTCTTTAAAACTTTTCTAACAAGCTTCTCCAAGTCCTTGCGAGCTCTTTGTTCCTCTTCTAATGACTTCTTCATCTTTTTGTTATCCTGTTTAACAGAGACAGAGATATTACTGGTTTGTTTGGGGGGCTTTTAACAGATCTGAGTACACATACACTGTCAATTATAAACTCTGAAGGCTCTTCTCAGTAAAACCAGTATCAGTTGTTCAAAAGCAAAGCTTCTATTAAATCCTCACAAGTTACACACAGTTATTTCACACAATGCAACAGAAGCTACCAAATGGAAACTGAGCTACTTCCTACTTGTACTTAGGGGGCCTTTATACAGCAAGTGCTAGTAACAGATGGCCCCTAATCTTGAATTCTTCTGCTCAAATCTGATCAATGAGGAGTAGAATATATTTGTTGCTAATGGAGAAGGGAAATGGAGCAGTAAGCAGACTACATACCCCCTGTAAGAACCTCCTGTGGTTTTAACTGGTTTCAATCTCCAAAACGCTTCTTAAAACTTCATGCAAATTAATTTGCTTCATTAGGAATGTAAATAGTTGAAAGGAGTATGCTGAAAACCATTACGTTCTCTGAAAAGTGTTTTGTGACTAAATTTTAAACTAGACTGATAACTACCAGCAGGCTAAGAGAAGTCTGAATTTCAAGGAACACCATCTCTCCACATGTGCATTAACAAGGGAGTTCTCACTGTTTAGTGCCACCAGGCAATATTGAAATAAATGAACAACAGGACTGTAAGGATGACAGGGACCAATCCACAGGAATGCTTACACTATTTAATCCTGTACAGGTCAAGGTGATGCTGGGAACAGTAGGGAAGCAACCAGAAGGTAAAATAACATTGAAACAAAACCCCAAGACAAGTCTAATGGTGTTTAACCAACACAGGCCTTCAATCCAAAGGTGCAACTGGACTCCCACTAGCTGTCATTTACAGACAGCTAGAAATAGGATGGGATCATAAAGTCACAGAATATGAGTTGGAAGGGTCTCATCACTATCTTTAAGTCCATCTCCTGACCTTGTACAGGACACCCCAAGAATCATGCCATGTGCCTGGGAGCATTGTACAAATGCTTCCTGAATACAGACACGCTTGGTGCTGTGACCTGGGGTGCTGGGCTCCCTGGGGAGCCTGCTCCAGTGCCCAATTACCCCCTGGGTGAAGAAGCTTTTCCTAATACCCAACCTAAACCTCCCTTGACTCAGCTTCATCCTGTTTCCTCAAGCCCTGACACTGGTTGCCAGAGGAAATTGGTACTTGCCCCTTCTCTTCCCCTGATGAGGAAGTTGTAGACCACAATGGGGTCTCTCCTCAGCCTCCTCTTCTCCAGGCTGAACAAACCACGTGACTTCAGCCCATACAGCTTCCCCTCAAGGCCCTTCACCATCTTTGTTGCCCTCCTTTGGACGCTCTCCAGGAGTTCAATATCTTTTTTTTATTGTGGCACCCAAAACTCCCCCCAGCACTGGAGGTGAGGCCGCCCCAGTGCAGAGCAGAGCAGGACAATCCCCTCCCTTGCCCAGCTGGCCATGCTGTCCCTGATGCCCCTAGGACAGGGTTGGCCCTCCTGGCTGCCAGGGCACTGCTGGCTCATGTTCACCTTGCCACTGACCAGGACCCCCAGGTCCCTTTCTGTGGCACTGCTCTGCAGCTTCCTGTTCCCCAGTCTGTACACACAACCATGGTCTGTCACCTCATTAACTCCATCCCCTCCTCAACTCTGTTGAGAAACTCAGAAAGTTCACTATTTTATGTAGGAACATATTTAAGTTATTAAGTCTGCCAATTCAGGACCAGTTCAAGTGTATTGCCTGTGGAACAACAGCTATGAATAACCAATGGAAGCTGCTACAGGAAGGATCCCACTCGGCAGTCTGGTGTCTACACCAACCAGGACATTATGTACTTCCAGAGAGCCTTTATCCAAAAGCCCAGCTCAGAGATTATTTCTGCCACTTCTCCGGTTTGCAGCATCACAGCAGTGGACCAATAAATGCTTTTAAGATGAGATTCCTGAATTCCTGATACGTAAGAAAATGAAATCAGGCTTTAATATGTCTTGGCTTAGAAGATACAAGATTCTGAAGAACATCTATTTGGAAAGGCACCAAAAAAGAGCTCTTGCATGAAGCTTAGGAGAAGGTGGCTTTTTGTTTAAGGGACATGGAGCTGTGCAGAGCCTCAGTGAGGCTGCACATTTATTCTTTGTACAAAACGCAGGAGGCTACAGGAGTATTAGTGGGCTATTATTGCTGCTTTTATTATATGAATTGTGTTTTTTAAAAGACTGCCAAATTCAGATCTAACCTGGGATACTCATTCTTTATATGCTGAACACAGCAGAATTTAAGTATGCAACACATCAACTGTCCCAATGCAAGAAATATGCAAGACATCCTTAGAAAAACTAGGCATGCTTACAGATGGCAAAAAAAAATCACATTTACAGCCCCAGACCTGAAGAAATTTGAATACAAATCCTTTTTACATTAACACAAGAAATTTTATCCAACTTCCAGAGTCAGACTGGTAAGCAAATTCACACCTTGCATAGTGAGGAAAATCCAATGCTTCTTTTCACCTATACATTAAGCAAAGACTACATGCAGCACACCACTACCATGGTTAAAACAAGCTATGTCTTGATAAGATGATATTTTGATTTATTCATGGTGGATATTTAGAACAGGTAACAACAAAGCACCCAGAGTTACTGTTACAGAAGCCCTCATTTAAAAAAAGCCATGTGACAGGCACTGAAAAGGACTCTTGTCTCTGGAAATGAGCAGTTTTAAGAACTGATTCATAAGAGGTGCTCAGGTTACTTTAAGATTGTATCATTTTAGAACTATAAATATCTGGTTCTATTTAGGCATGTATTAGCATTCTTGAGCAACTGCGATTTCTCAGTCTCTGTAAGCTTACTTTGTGCTGTTTTTTCAGCACAACTGAATTTGCTTAATATTTCCACCATTTCAGAAGTTGCAACATCCAAAAACAGCTGAATAATTCACTTCAGAGAAGCAATCCTCAATGCTGTTCTCAAAAGACTGATGACAACAGCAGGGAGTGCTTTTTGGCAAATGATATTTTACTTTTAAAAGTCCAAAATTCAAGTTCATGACTGCCAAAGTGAACTTGCAAGCCATACTTAGTTTTATAACAAGCTTTCCATCTCTTCTTTCTCCATGTTGCCATAAATGTAGCAAGTTACCAACCTGTCTTAACTCCTGTACTTCATCCTTTAATGCATATACTGTGTCAACAAGGCTTCTAAAATGAAAAAAGAAGATCATCTGTAACAACAGTTTGCAGAAATACACATCTAATTCTATTATTAGACCAAATAGTTTAATGAAATGCAAGTAAAGAAAAAACACCCCACACCTAATAGCTAATTTCAAGCCTGTGTTAAAAAAAACCCTCTCTCTAATCCTGATTTACATTCAGTAAGGCAAGGACTTGTTACCAGCTTCTGTGACAAGAAACACCTCTCAAAGCACTTATGGACCTCTACTGCTTTCTGTATTAGAGATTTCAACAACAGAACTGTAGTTTCATTTCCAACATACACTTTACCACAAAAGTAGAATGACACCACACACTAACTAGAACAATGACATCAATTTAATACTGAAATCTGACAGCACTTGGAAAAATTACTTAGAAGTGAAGCACATCACTTCTTGGCATGGGTGGAATAGGTTACACAGCATATACAATGAAACCAGAGATTTAAATGAAGGCCAACTGCACTTTGAGGACTGGCAGCATACTCCAAACAGCTCTATTCCAACTACAAACATACCATACACACCCCACTATAATGGGAGACAGGAGGAGGAGGAAGAAGAGTGCAAAGTTTACTACTTTAATTCATCATTCATTAAACATTTTCTTACTTCTCTTCTATAACAGTCTGACCATTACTTTTAGTTTCTTCTACAATAATTTTTTCTTCTTCTGGAAGCAGGACTTGAGGAGCTGATTCTTTACGGGAACCTGTTGTAAAAATAAATTACAAAATGAGCAACTCCCAAACACCACTGGGGCATTTTAAAGATTATTCTTTCATTCACCACATGATACACCCCCATGACCAAGGTA
Organism: Nicator chloris; assembly: GCA_013400495.1. Lineage (NCBI taxonomy): Eukaryota > Metazoa > Chordata > Aves > Passeriformes > Pycnonotidae > Nicator > Nicator chloris. The sequence continues at coordinate 98,136 of WAAE01016075.1, forward strand.
CACCACTTTCCATTTCCCCCTTCCCTCTGCACATCAGTTGCTGACACATTTTTCACTTTTGAAACTACAGCCTTACAACAACAGAAGGTTGTCTGACACTCCTATCCCATGGTGGCAAAACTCCTGAGTCACTGACAGGGATGTTACACTGTGCAAATTCCTCACAGCAGACTGAGGAAGACATAGCTGTGTTTAAGTAACAGCGATTTAAGTGTCAAGGACAGATTCTGATCTCACACTGATACAAATCCAAGACATAATTCTGCTCTAAGCCCATTATTCTGTCAGTAAGGAGCAGAATAGTGGTATTGAATGACACAGCAATTAAAGAAAACAAAAGTAGAAACCCTTTTCCCCGAAACACTGTAAGCACCACACTTCGTGTGTACACACATACACATGCAAATACTCTTACAGATAGCCTTTTAGTCCTATAATACATTCCTATCAAATGACACACACTCTTTGTATTTAATAAATGTTTTAAAAATCAATTCAGGGTTTGATGATAAAAACTCAAACCATTCCAGTATCTTCCAAACTTTTTCCACACATTACAATTTATAACATCAAGATAAAAGATATAAAAATGTAGTTCTGACTAGAACAGCTACAACTCAGAAATGTGCAGCCACCCATTAGTATGTATTATATAAACATTATTCAATTAGGCTGCAACAAATTACAAGGTTGGTTTTTTTTAAGAAGGTCTGTAAATAAATTGGTGTTTGAGCATTTGTTCAGAATTCAAGCACTGCAGATAAAGAATTGAAGATCTTACATATTTTAACTAAGACATCAACTTTAACAAACAAGGTACACCTGCCCACCAACTCACTGTAGTGAATTTTCATTAACCAGGAATTTCTCAAGTCTCATACAGTTTGAACTGATAACTTGGTACTACAGAGCACAGAAAAATTAGTTGCTGAACAGCTGCTTTGTGCTAACAGTGCTTTGCTTTTATGGTTCATGGTAAAATACATAATATAAACAAGTAAATAAAAATGTTGAATAAATCACATGTAGTGTGATATTTACAAAATACTAACTTCCCAAACAGCTGCAGTCTTGAGTTCTGAACAGTGAGCTTGTAAGGACCCTATCATAGCTGTACATGTTTAGCTATTTAAACTATTTTTGCAAACAATGACAAATGTCTTGAATGAAGAAAAAAGTTTCCTTAGGCTTACAGTAAAGATCTAATGTATCAGTATGTGATTGTCAAAATTATATAGGATAAAGAGAACAGCAGATTTGAGAAAGAATCTTGTCCTTGAAAGCTGTAAATACTTCTTATGGAGTGAAGAAATCTTTTAAGGGTTAATACACTTCCACTTATTTTCCAGGAGGAACAACCTATAAAACAAACACATCTGAATTCTGTAGGGAGCTCAAGGACACTTCCCTGTTTGCGCTGTCAATCACTAACTGTAAAAAGCTCTCTTATGTTTAGTTCAGTTAATTGCTTACTGCTCTGCTTTATTCGCCTTGCAGCTAACACAGAACTGAATTAAATGCTGTATTAGGAATCAGTTGGCAGCAGCTGCTACCACATCACTGCATTTTGGGTCTCTGTACTGATGTGGAACACACCTCAGCCAGCAGAGGCCAACGGAGACACTGACCAAGGGGAGAGAACTGCCCCACGTTTCTCACCCGTGACTCCCTCAGGCCAAACGGGGCACACATTATCTTTCCCTCTGTATAGAGCTGCAGCCAACTGTCTGCCTGGGCAGGGTACCACGGGTCCTTGCAAAGCACAAACAGCAGAGGAGACAGCTTGACAACAACTGTCCCAGCTGTTCAGTTATACACACACACGTGAAGCAGATGTCTAGAGCAGCACACCCTGATGAATGTACAGCACAGCACACAGCACTGCAGAGACACACAAGGCAGCTCACCAACATCAGACACACAAGGAGACCTCACACGACACAAACAATGGAAAACTGCTGCTGTGAACACTGCCCTTCCTGTGCCACAGGACAGTAACTACTGTGGAACACAAGTTTCACTCTTGCCTTCACTGCCCCAATACCCTTGGTCATACAAACTCTTACTTGTATGTCAGAACTCTTGTTGCTCTTACGGTTTGTACTTATGCAAAACCCCCCACACTTTCTTCTTGACTGTGGGTTTGGGTTTTGTGAGCTTTGGAGGATTTTTCTTTATTGTAGATTTTTTTCCTAAACCCCACAGGCACTTGCTGAGTATCAAAGGTACAAACACACAGAACATCTATCCTGCCAAAAAGGATCCAGTCACCAAATGAGAACATGCACAGCAGCATCGGACATGAGGTGTCAACTTTTAAAGGCAAAGGGAAGCTATTTCAAAATCTTGCTTTTCTGCACCATTTATGCCAGCAGCTATCCTTTTTTTAAAAATTTTAAGGTGCTTTTTTTTGCAATTATACATCTGGAAGGAACTTCAAGCAGAGTCATCACTGGCACTCAGCAATATCTCCTGAATTCCACCTTGTGCCTTCCTTTATGTCTTTATGCCTACCCTCTGTGTAATCTTTTCCCTCTGCAAAAGCTACAGCTTTAAGACATGAAGAGAGGGTTGTGTTACAGTACAGTGGGCACTTCCCACTGAATTAATGCTGAAAGAACAGTCTAGGAAGTTTGTACAACTCAGATAATCCTAAACACCTTTGAGACATACTCCACTTTTTCATGAAAGAGGGTGGAAGGATCAAGTTACTTTAGTTTGCCATATCTGCTATTCCTCAATCCTAAGCATCCAAGTTTCACACTGAATTTTATTACAAGACACTATTCCAAGTCAAAAAGGCCAAATGACTATATTTAAACTGACCCTAAACAACTGCCTAATCCACCTTGAGACAACATAACCAAAAGTGCTAGTCAGTTAGTTTGTTGGGGTTTTTCATGTGGGGATTTGTTGTTGCTTTTTGGTTTAGTTTGGGTTTGGGGTTTGTTTCTTTTTTTCAAGATGGACACCCCGCACCCCAAGCTACACAAAACAGGGTTTCATTTGGTTTGGGGTTCTTTTTGGAGGGGGCGAGTGTTGAGGGAAGTAAGGTAGATGGGAGAAGAAAGTATGTTTGACAAACCCAAACAATTACTTCAAGATTGGCAAACAAATATTAAGGCCAAGTAAGCTGCCATAACTTCTCAAGGGAACTCTTAAATCCAGGGTCTTGGAAGAATGACCCCACTGTTTAGAAGTCTGTTGAATAATTAAGGCAAACAACTGACCACTACAATCAAGCTTCAACTAAGTTTCCACAAGTGAAATTCCATGAAAAAAGTAAGGATAGCTATTCAATATCAATACCTCTCAGTGCTAGAGTGGAGAATAAAGAATTGCAATACTTTTTGACAAAACCCTACCCTAAATAATAGGTTTAGCAAGTTCAGCCTCCAGAGTAAAGCCAGTAACAATACAGCCCACCTGCCATTCAGACCAGGCCTACAGGCCTTAGCAATACCCCCCACAAAATGTGGTAGAACACCTGAAATACAAGAATAGGCCTGTGAGGAACAGCCCTCAGCTTTTGCTTTTCAGTGTCTGATCCCCTTTCCAGCTAAATCAATCAGACAAAAACAAGCAAGCTGTTCTGAACATTTCTAGAAATAGGGAAAGCTGAAACCTCTTTGAGTATTTACATGGTTGAAAGACTTCATAACAAAAGGTCACTTTATACCTGCCTAAAACAGGTAGGGTGTCACTCCTAGCCCTGGAGTATGGTCTTAACACCAAACCAGGAAGATACTATAGCAGAGACTGAATGTCACAGAGGTTCTCACTGATGTTTGCAATCTTAACTCAGTCTTTTATTCACTCTCCCCCAAAAGGAGCATGGCATCTTACAGAACACTTGATACAGAGTCAACCTCCCTGCCATGGGCAGAGACACCTTCCCCTGGACCAGGCTGCTCAAAGCCCCATCCAAACAGGCCTTGAGCACTCCCAGGGATGGGGTATCCACACTTTTTCTGGGCACCATGCTGTTTTTATAGGGCACCATCCTGTTTCCTGACAGAAGCCAGGCTTCAGAAAGAGCTGTACAGGTCAACAGTCTGGTCCTTTGTTTTGAATAATTTAGCAGACAAATATGAAGGGAGATCAGAAACTTTGCAGGAGCGAAGTAAGAAAAGGGGGGTGGAATTCAGAAACCTTTCCACTTTAACTGGATATTAAATCTCTGCCTATGCTCAAAGACCTTGTCTATCCAGGAACCATTTAAGCCAAGAGTAAAATGGAGGTGGGTATTCACATCATCTGCTTAAAGCAACTGATTTCAGGGCATCAGTTAAAAGACAGGTCTCCCCAGTCAACCAAGAACAGCCTTCTCCAGCTGGCGAATGGAAGGAGAAGGCTCATAGTCATAGAAGACTATGAGTGTCCTAATTTAAGGTATGGAAGTCAGATGTGTGGGCATGGTGTAATTTCAAGAAGTGCACAGCATTATCTGAGGCTGTGAACAAAGACTCTGTTGCACAGCTTTTAAGTATTGCTGTTTTCTCCACACCTTTACTGTGATTAGGAGAGGTAAGGAGGGGAACAAGGCAGGCATAAAGGTCAAAAATTTGAAACAGTACTTGTAAATATACAATTCCGTTTTTCACCAACTTTACAAGCCAAGAAGTTCTCAAATTAAATTTGCTTTCAATGCAAGTAAATGAGTTTCAATGAAAGGAGTGTGACTTGCCACTGAAAAACAAATGTGTGTATACACAACTGTTTGGATGTACTATTAACCACTGGCATACACAGACATGTACATTTCCTAGTGAAGCAAATGCTAGACAAAAAAAAATTACTTGTCATTTCAAATATTCAGTGTTTCACTGCATTTGTTATATTAAGGATGTTAAAGCAGATGAGCAGACCTGCCAAATTAACCTTCTCTTAATACATTTTTCATGAGGTCCTAATACAAAGAATTCTAAAAATGCTGCTCCCAGATTCTGCATGGGTTGAGATTTAAAAATTGGAAAAGTCCATGCTACAGATCTGCCAAAATCAAAAGGGTGTGCTTTACTATCTTTGTAAAGAAAACACAAATCAGAACCCAAATATCAGCTAAACTTCAGTTCACTGTACAAGATACACCATTGTTTGCAAATTCTTGGGAATAATAAAAAAGGTTTGGGCATGAAGTTGTTTCGTCTTTTTTTTTTCTTTTCTTTACTAATAGAGATACACAAACAGGAATAAAACCTCACATGACTCAGATGACTTTAAGCAGTTTACAGCAATATGTTTACATGAGTAAAATGGAAACAATTAAAGTGGACTGAAATATAACTTCATATGTAAGTGTTAGGCATGTAAGAGGAGAATGAATAACTTGAAAAGACAGATACACCATCTGAAGACATGGGAGATTCCCTAAGACAACATTTGGAAAAAGCTACTCCACTAAACTGCCTGTGTTTAGCCAACCAATACAAAAACCTCCAAGAAGATGGCTGCAGGACTAGAGTTGCTACAATCATAGCAAAACAAAGTTATGACCTTTTAATATAGAGGGGTGATTATTAAATTTATTCTGATGTGAACATTTTAGCACGTTTATTAGCTTATTGATTTGTTTAAATTCATTCATATGTAAGCACCTTCTAAGTAGAAACATTAAAGATAACTCTTGCTTTAAAAAGAAAACTGTTGTAACATTAAATCATGAAAACGCATAAGGTTATATAGACTCTTAGTACATTCATAAAATTTCTCTCTGGCAATAGGACCTGCAGAAGTAGGTTTTAGATTGTTCCAATCATTCAGGCCATGCTTTTACTGAGAACACATCAATCAAAATCAAAAACAAACAAATAAAAACCAAACAGAACAAAAGCAAAACAAAAAAAGCCCCAAAACAACAAATAAAACCCCAAATCAAAACAATCAACCGAACAAAAAACCCCAACACCTAAAAAGAAGAAGATAAAATCAATTTAACAGGAGAGGAAGGCAACAGAAAAACAATCTATAGATGGCAATGTCACTGAAATTATTTTTACAAAAAAGAGGATATAGAAGAATACATACTTCACATTACATTGAATTTCCTGTAGATGTCAACTACGTTAAACAAAGATTACACACTTAGGTCAAAAAAGGTCTTTCATGTCATTTGATTCCTCTAGAAGAAGGGAGGAAGAGAAAGGAGGCATAGGGAGAAGAGGATATGTTAAGTTACAAGTTGTGCTGTCCTTTCCCCCTGTGTAATAATTAAATATTAAAGTCACAGTCTAGCAAATGCAAAATTTATTTCAACTGTACATAACAGATGTCCTTTTCATATAAAACAAAACACTTAATTGATATATGCAACCACAAACAATATGCATACTGTACAGTACAATGAAACATTCAGATATACATCCATTTTGCATTTTCCAAAGGCAGTCACCTACTAAAGATGGCTTCTCCCGTTCACAAATGAAGTGCACAATATATATTATTCTTTCTATGTTTTACGTCACTATATACACATCACTGTGTTTTGGCAAGATTACGCAAAACACCCCATCAATATTGGTTGGCTTCAGTTTATGGTAAGTACTAATTTATATGGAAACACTGCATAAACCATGAGAAGAGGGCCTGACAATGGCTTGAACCTACCTTCCAATTCAGGTTCTCGATCCTTCCAGTGTATTTGTAACTGTACACATACAATTTACAGAATTGCATAAACATAAGGTACTGTTATTACCATGACTAAAGTTCCACAAAAATAGAAACACTGAACCTTTGGACTGAATACCACCATTTCCACATTTGCCTTTTTTTTGTTGTTGTTTGTTTCAAGCATTTTGCACTAATACTCCTCATTAGTTCACAATAGTTTACAGCCTGTAACATTGAAGACGTAAAATGGTTTTAAATGTGCTGTGATGTTAATATGAGAATACACAATATGAGAGATCCTAATTATGATAGTACTTAACGACTTAAATGCTACAATAATTAATGGTGGTAAACTGTCAAAGCTTTGGTGCATAGGAAGTCAAAATCTTCGGATCTGGATAATAAAACTTTCTGTGTGATAAGGAAAGTTCAAGTGCGACAACTGTATTACAAACTCATATTTACACTATAGAACATGAAACAGACATAAAAGAATTATCATTTATCCAGTGCAGAAAACATTATTCAACTAGAACACCACAGCATAAGAAACAGGGCAAAAAACAATCCATACTTTCCATATATGTTAAGAAAAACAAAACAAAAAACTGACTGAAAAGAAGGGAGTGAAGTGGGTTACAAATGTGCTGTGAAATGATATGGAGCGCACATACTTATCTCATTTCTCTAAGCAAGACTCCTCCATTTGCCAAAGGTTCAGCATACACAAGTTCCTGGTCATTACATTAATATATGACCAGCAGTAAAATGTACCCCTGAAAACCCTCCTTGGTAAGCACTACTGCTTTTGCTAGTCTCATTACAGAATGCTGACAAGAGTGAGAGAGGATAAAGCAGGGGATCAAACAAGACTGAATGTAAATTGAAGACATGAACTGCCTTGAAACACCTTCTCCACACTGACCACCTTCTGGAATCATGCACATCTAGCAATTGCAACTTTCTGATCACGTAACCTGCAGAAAGGTATTGATTACCTTTTAAACAGTGTGATCAAGTTTCCAGGCTGCAGTTAAGTTTCATCATGATTACTCTGACCTTGTTCATAGAGTAGTATCTGAACAGTGGATAACATGCTTACGTGAAAAGTGATAAGGGTGTTGCACTTGGGAACCCTGGCGAAACTGAGAATTGTCTCTGTCCTTTCATCACTTTCACCATACTTTTCCCTAATGCTTACAAATTTTGGAAAACATGCTGTTTTTGTTTTGATGCCAATTACATTAGCAACAAGACAGAACACACACACACAGTTCACCCCAGCGGTTCCCCAGGTGCAGGTTTGAGACCTTCAGCTGTGCACAGCATGTCACAGTTCTCTGAAAAAGCCAGCATGACTGTAAGTGAAGAGCTGCTGCTGAAAACAAACCTGCTTATGAGAGAAGTTACAAGACACAATAAAATCTGTCACAGACATGCTCCAAACAGTACAACCCAAAAGCCAAGCATTCTATTATTCAGAACTTCAAACAAGCCAATTCGATCACAGTTGTACCTAGAGTTTCAGATGCTGAACACTGGAGCCTCCATCAGGGGAATCATTTTCATCTCGTCTTTTCAAGAAGAATGGTCAATTGAGAGTTGACAGTTGACAGTATTTTAACAGGCAAGTAAACATCTAAACCCTGCTTTCTGCCACACTACTGCATACAGTAAAGTGACAGTATGACCACAGGCAACATGAGAGTACCAAAACACTGCATGTAATGAGCATGGACTGCCAGGTTTTCATGACAATTGCCAGACTGGGGTGGGGAAAGAGCAGTGAGGTCCTTCATAGAAACATTTTAAGCAATGAGCAAAAGACAGCAGTATAAAACCAGAAATTTTTATGGATTAGCAAATGCTCTTCCAAACAAATAGGCCAGATACATGAATATCTGAATGATTTTACAGCTCTTGTACTGCTTATTTTTAAGCTGCATTTCACTTACTCTACCAGCTATGTATTTTGTTAATAATATGTAGAAAATTCAACCACTACCACTAAGGTATTTCCATATAGCTGGCACTCAGCTCTCAAACCAGTATGGTTTCAGTACAAAATATAAAAATGTGCTTATCAAAAAAAAAAAAAAGAAAATAAAGGACCTGTTACTACACTGACCAAGTCAAAAGAAAAAAGACCATTCAGAGCTACAAATTAACATCTATCAGTTAAAAAAAACCCTCAAGAAGTATCATCCTTAACAGGATATACACTTTTTAGAATGACTTATTTGTACGTGTACTGAATTGACAATAGAGCCTTCCACCAGGTATAACTGAAGTTTCAGGAGCTCCCTCAGAAGTTGTTAAAATATCACATTAAAGAGACAAGGAACAGCAAGAAAACATCTAAGAAAAGCAGGCTGTGATACAACAAGCATTTGTTAAGAAAAAGCTCAGAAGTGCATTAGTTCTGGTGAGAGATATATGAGCAACAGCTCTTACGAGATGTAGACCCCATTCTGTAACTATGGGCTGTCCATATACTGTCATAGTCAGAGTCTTCTGAGAGGTCTGAAGGCTCCAAACGAGAAAGGCTACTGCGACGACCCAAGGAGTCTAGACTTGATTGGTCATCATCAGCCAAGACGTGATTATGCATCAGGTCAGTGCCTTGCCATGCTAAGGATGTATAGGTGAAATGAAATGGTGGATGTGGATAGGCAGAGGTGGGATGAGGAGGAGAACGTAAGGAATAGCCACAACCAAACACATGAAATAAAAGCAAAAAGGTGATGGGAAGAGAAGGAAAAGAGAAAATATTGTTAAAAAGGCACCAAAGTTGGGTTCTTTTTTTTTTTCTCAAATTTGTTTGGGGTTTAGGTATAAATTACATTCAGCACATAATAATGTTTGAACGGTTACAATACAATTTTGAAGTGGTTTTTAAGTTTCTAGGCAGTCTCAGTTGAGAATTTTGAGTAACAAAATATTGTTTGAAAGTAGAGTTTTTTGAAGAGGAAGTCAGGTTCTTTTGAAATACAGAGTCAGTTCTGGTCTGGGGAGGATTTGACTGGGCACAGAGCAGTAAACAAACACAGTAAGCCAGCATGATCCAGCACCAATGTGAAAAGCAACAGCCCCTTCCCCATCACATATCTGTACCTCATCCTTTCCCTCCCTTGCAATGACACAGTCTTCTGTACAGCTGCTTCACGAGCCAGGCCAGGAAACAGCTTCAGATGAAAAAAACCTTTTGCAGGGTTAGTTTTTTCAAGCAGGTAATTTTCCCACCAGCTCATAACACAGCCAACAGAAGGCCTGTGTCACCACCATGAAGAGGAAAATGAAGGGGGAAAAAGAAAAGCAAAGGTTCTCATGCAGAGCAGGGCTGCTGATTACAAAATCAGCAACATCTTGCACCCATTGAAGGAAATTGTCAAAGTACGTTTTCTTCTGTGCCCATACGTTATTTGTTAAACCATGTGGTAAATTAACTCATAGAAAAAAAGGGCCAAGAGCCTAACAGTGACATGGCCTAGCCCATTCTGACCCCTCACACACCTCTTCCTACATACCTGAGTCTATCCCCCTGATTAAATACTTTTAGATGTCTAGGGTAGTTGATCAAACATAGTAAGGATAGGGTTTTTTTTATTTTTCAAGGCCTGGCAATACCCAAGGACTGAAGCCATGTAAGTGGCCATGTTACGAGCCACCACACATGTGATACTGCAGAGTTTTTTAAGTCTTCATTTGAAGCAGAAACGTAAAATAAGCTCAGTGTTCAAAAAGCACGAGAAAGTCAGACTCTGCCCTTGCATTTTCACCTATCTACCCAAATTAAATCCCACTTCTTTCCCACCCAAACAACTGCTAGAGAGCTGCTCTGCTACCTCTAATGCCACACCTTACCAGTTTGCACTGGTGCCACAGCTCTGCTGTAGTGACACTGCCAAAAGCAGCAGCAGATTAACGTGCAGAGAGGGGAAGTGCCCAGTGAGTGCTGTGAGGGACAGGCAGAATATTAACAGGGAGGTCAGAATGGAGTATGCAAAAAACTATCATGCTTCACAGATGACAGGCAACTCTCTCATTCTATTATTCTACACTGGCTAGTGCTCCAACAGAAGCAATTCCAGCCTTATTGGTTCTTTTCCCATTTCCAATTCCAGTTTACAAATGGACCTTCTGAAACCTAGTCTTAGGTGACAACACTATGCTTTCCAAACAAAGCAGCAGTGTGCCTAATCAATAAAAAATTGTTTCTTGCTGCAATTAAGAGCAAATAAAAGCTGCTGACTTCTGATGTATGCAGTGATACCCACAGCACTATGTATATTTCTTAAATATACATAGACAGGAAAAATAGGCAAGCAAAAAAAAATTGTATCCACTTCATATCTGCACACACACACACTGCTGTGCAAGTGCAAATGTTTTCCCAACCATTTCTTGTCACATTATCTTTGGAAATAACAGATCACAGCTGAGGTGTTTAAACAGCAATCATCTCATTTGATTTTGTTTGGAACAACAGTATATCTTCAGAACTTGGAACTCATTCATTCCTTTTATCCAATTAAACACACTACTGTAATGACTGTAGGGCTATAAAAAAAGATTAGCATTAAGAAAAAAATAATAGTAGTAGCAGATTTCATGATCTTGGAGATCTACGGTTCATTAAGACAGAAAAATTAAAATTAAGGCTTTTGTTGTTACTTGAGAAGTTTTTACAGTCTAATATAACTGCCACATTCCCATTGTAAGTTACACAGGAATACAAAGTAGCTGTGTTTTTTTCAAGGTGGTGATAGCAAATGAACATGTATTAGGAAAATTCAAGGACTAAGTCTGCAATTGCATTTTAAGACTTCAACTGTCAGCACGAAGTGCTTTTGCTTGGAAGCAAAACAGGCCTAGAGCACTTTAGGCAGCAGTAAGAGTGATTAATATTGCAAAATTTAAATAGCTTTAGTGGACAAGAATTTATGATGTCCAGTCCTCTAGTTCCGGCAAAACCAGCCAAGTACTTCAAGATCATTATACTGTGTTCCAAGGATCTCCAAATTAAACTTGTATTCATCAGTGCAAAAAGGAACAAACGCAACAGCATTTTCTCCTTCCTTGTGTAAATGGAACACATGCTGGTGGACTCCCCTGCTTTGAGCAATGTTTTACTTACAATACAGAGGAACTCCACATGGCAACCTTGATTTGGATTAAATGAAGTAGGACCCCAGAGGCACGTTACAGGTTTTCAATATGCTAGGTATTGATCTGAGAAACTAAAAATGGCTTTAAGCAACACACATCTGAGAACAATTTCTCCTGAAATTATGAGACGGGATTAAAATTTGTAATTAATACTAAAAACAACTAGTGGTAATAAGATTAAAGAAATTTTTATAGGTCTAAGTTACTTTTCCATGGAGAAAGTCTTTGTTTAACAGAACACAACAAAATACAGTCCTCCAAAACTGCGATGACTTCTTCATTCCTCCTACTTACCAGCTTCTTGAAATTTATCCAAAAGCATACTGATTAGCTGTTATATTCAGTTCAGAGACCTCTTATTCATTGGTGAAGCTTTAGTACAATTCTAAACCATGACAAGTAGTCACATTTGGGTTTTTGTTGTTTTGGATTGTTTCAAAACACTGAAAAAATGATAGTCTCTAACCACGGTTCTTGGCATCCAATACATAAACACCTGGCATTGATGTTAAACCAGAAACAGGTTATTATTGTTTGCAGGTCCAACTTGCTATTTGCAAAGGCCTGAGAATATACAGCACTCTTTTTTGCAAACTATCTTATTTGTGTTTTAGTTAGCCATTTCTACCCATTTCAGTACTTTCTGACTTACTTGAATTTAGTGTTTGACGTGTTTTGGCACTTGTGCAATATGCTTCAATGACTTTAAGAATTTGGGCATCTTCTTCTAAAGCAGCTGTACCTAGAATCAATGGGAAAAACAGAATTTTAAACATGGGCATGTTTCTTAATATAGAAAAGCCTTTGTAAATCAGTACAGTTCAGTTGAGTCCAAAGTTCAGGCTAATCAACCCTTTAAAATTCTTTTAATTATACCACTTTCAAATTCAAACTTCAGTGAACAAAACATGGCAACATTTTCCAAAAGGTAAAGCTCCACAGCAAATCTCATTGGGTGACTCAGTAAAAATACTGTCAAATCATTCACTCGCAACAGAGTGAAATTCCAATCAGAAATCTAGAGGTGCCTCTACCATTATTAGTTTAGATTAAACCAGAAGTCTATGTGCAAGGCAAGACAATTTGTTGTTTTAAAAGCATTTTTCCTCTTTTCCCCCATGAGATAATTAGGTTTGAAGATTTCCTGCTACATGAATCTGAACAGCCTTCAACATCAAAATGCAGTTCTATTCTCTGCCAGTCCATGCATCCTGTTGGGTTTTGTAATTTATTATCACCAGAATAAAGCCAATTTTCCAAACATTTGTTGGGACAAGCTAGCTACTGCAGAAATTATCTTGATCCAATATAATTTTCCTACACTTTAAGAGATGCAAGAACTCCGAAGTATGGGTTATCCCTCTTTCAAGGCAGGAAAAATAACTGGATTTTGTAGTTAGAATGCAGCACCATATTATTGCAGTAGCAGGACAAATACTACACTTCTGAAATAGCATTTTGAGGGCACTCAGTTGAAAAATCTCAGTTGTTTAGTCTGTTGAAAAGCTCAATTGGCACAGCAGTTCCCAAAACATAGCCCATAAATCCTCTGGATTCCTGAGAAGAGAAGTAACAAAACCCAGACCTCTCTATCAATATGCTTTAAGTTTGATAAAAGTGGGAAACTTTTATAGCTCCACAAAGAAGTTGAGAAGGTTGAAGGAACACTAACAGAAGCTTCTAATTATTGATTAGGGAAGATGAATACCAAGAATCTGTAAGGAACACTCTGACTAAAAGATACCAAAAAACCCCTTTCAATAAAAGTTATTGAATCAGGAGTAAAACAATGTATTTTCAAGCTACAGACTCCTTCCTTCCCCAACTAAGAACCTTAACTCCTCCCACTGTATTCTTTAACAACTGCTAAACCTGCAAGTTGACAGCTTCATCATCATCATTACAACTACTGAATCTCCATTCTCCAACATCTCAAATGATACAGTATTACAGCACTTTCATTTTTCCTAAACAGATGCCTTCCTGTAAGGATAAAACATCCTGAACTACAACATCCACCTGCACATCCACGAACAGAGAATCATTCTACTCACTACCTTAACCTTTGCCACACGAAATTCACAGAACATTCAGGAGGACTAACACCTCAGACAAACCAAGAGCACCCTGAGGAGAAGCTTTTTCTCTCCAACTCTGTATAAGCCTGTGAGAGACAACTGCCACAATAACACACTTTATGCACTGAACACTCATGGCGCAGACCTTATCTTAAAAAGCCCACGAGCAAAGGACAGGCATAGAAGCAAAAGCTACAGGAAAAATCTGACCGACAAAACACCCTGTCTTTCATTGATACAAGTAATCAGATTATTCATTCACACAAATGTCTAAGGAAGAATTACAGCAACACTGACAACTAAATGAATACTGTGTTTGCTTGATAACAATGCTCCCTCCACTTCAAACTATCCCAACATCCAGATTTTGACCTCTCTTTCTGTACATTACTCAGTCTCTCTCACATCAGTGCTTAACTTCAGACAGCCTTAATATCTGCAGTTTATTTAGATACAGACATGAGCAAATGACTTCATTTACAGGAGGTAAGAGAAGACTGTTGGATCCTAGAAGGAGTGATTGTGGAAGCAACTTGTCTTCAAATTAGCAGCAATAACCAGCTTTCCAACACTGAGGACAATAGAAGCTCCTACCAAGACCAACTTAAGAACATAGCTACAAAGTATTCTGCAAGATTGGTTCAGTATCTTCACCTTGTTATTTACTAAAAGACAGGTTTACCTCCATGAACTTCATATGGCTCCCTAGCTCACCTCTCTTCCTCCTGTAACAAACAGATACAGGCCCTTCACAAGCAGACATCCACTGCAGCAACCAGTAAAGCTCTACAAAGCAACTAATGCCATCATAGCACAAGATGAATATAACAAACCATCCTCTGGAGATATCTACCCCTCTCCCCTGACATGAGAGAGGAAACCAGGTGACTGACTTACACTCTACATCTAACTCTTACAGAATTTAAACCGATGTTAATTCCACCCTTTGTATTATGCAGATATTTGGTCAAGTCTCTCTTACTTTTTCTCAGTGCAAACTCTTCATCCGATGGCTTCCGCTCTGGCTTGCGTTTGGGAAGCAGCTTTTTCATGGTTTTAGGGCTTTTACTGAGATCCTGTATAGGAAAAATAAAAAGAGTAGAGCTTCTAGACAGTATTTCCAGAATTTAACTTCTAAGATGCATGCAGGAAGTATTAACTAAAAACCTTTGAACAGCACTAAAATTCAGTTCACTAATGTTTTTTGCCACGTTCAATTTGCCTGAATTGGCTGATTTCCTCTCTACCCTTCCTCCAACTATATACACAGCCAAGTACTTTATCTGTTCTATTAACAGAAATATACGTAAAACCTGCTGCAAAGGCATTCAGCCTGTTTGGGAGCTAGAGTGAAGGGAAGAGGCAGGAATACATTAACAGGTCTTCTTCCTGAACAATTGAAAAGACAATCTATTTCACTTGTCTACTGGGAAGCAAGTAAAAAAGGACCTAACAAGGAAGCTTGGCAGGTACTGAACTCTTCAAAGCCAAAATTTGTAAAAGTTTAGGTCTGTTTTTACAGAGCTCTACAGGAAAAAGAAACAACCCAAGAACAATGCAACAAACAAACAAAAACCACACACAAACAACAAACCCAGCACCATTTCTGCTCAAAATGTGGTCATGATAATTTACAGAACAATACTAAGTTTCAGGAACAAAAGGAATATGCTGGTCTACTCTTTACCTTAAGGATACAATACATCTTGTGTGAAAATACAGAACAACAAAGTAAAAAGGTGACTGAGCAGGACCTACCAAACACGATCAAGACAGGTTTCGAATGTTATTTTATGCTAAGAACTACAACGATGATTGAAATTTTAATACATTGGAGAATTTAGTGGCCTACACATGAAAGCATGAAAGAATTTTAAGTTAAATTACAAAACGAGCATATAGTACAGCCAAACAGAAGAACCTCTTCTAGCAGCTAAGTCCCAATACAAATCTTGCATTGCATATCAACTCTCACTTTTCCCCTGTTGTTTAGGAGATTTACAAAATTAAAGGGAAGTCAGATACACACAGCCACCACAAAAATATTCACAACCTCCTATTGAAGACCTGCCACACTGTCTTTTTTCTTGGCTGCTGCACCTCACCTCTTTATAGCAGAGAGCTGCCGAGGGCCGCAGTGGAGGTGCGGGCCGCAGGCAGCTCAGGCTCCAAGGCTTGGGCGTTTTCGGAGGTTCCAGCGGCCCCCAGTTTATTGTGGTATGTGGAGTCCCGTGATGGGATGGATGAGGGAGAGTGTGGTAGGCAGGAGTCAGTGGTATTGGCTTGCTGTCTGAATGCTTGCTGGAGGGAGTCACTGGGTGGGAAGGAAGCTGTCAAACATGATGGGAAAGGAAAGAAAGCACATTATCATAATGGAGACCTAGTGTCATCATAATGCCATATGTCATGATGTCACCCAGAACTGGTGAAATAATCCCACCTGCATTTCTGTTTATTACAGCTGGCCTTCAAAAAATTTTACACTAAATTATTTTTTGGAAAAAAGGAGCCTAAAATTTTTTTGTTGTCTACCACAGACAGAGCACAAATTAAAGAAAGAACTGCTCCCACTTCTCTCACCACTAAGGGGGGAGCTAAATTTAGAACCATTCATATCCAACAATTCAAATGCAGAACTCAAAAGAAATTACTGTTTCTCCACAGCCTGTCAAGTACATTACCAATTATAACCTACTGTTCTAAGTATACTTAAAAGATGGTGATGTATGCACTTGGTCAAAACAGAAAATGTAATGATAATGAACTTTCTTTAACACCATTCAACTGTTACACTGAGTTTTAAGCATTTTACTCTTTGTTCACACAATTAAAAACAGAATTATCTTTTTACCTATTAAACTACAGTGACAAAATTCAGTTCTTGGTACTAATGGCTAAAAAAAAAAAAAAGGCTTTCCATGGTGTTATATTTGCCAGACAATCTAATTCTGCTCATTCACTTCAGTCCAGAAGCTCTTTCTTACCGTGTGAGATGGCACAGAGTGAGGTTTAATGGTGGGATTCCCAACAGCTGTGACTTTGGTTTGCTTCTGCAGGTGATCCACCCATTCATGCAAATCTTGTTGGTTATTACAAGATACTAATATCCTTTCAATCATATTTCCTAGATGATAGGTATCAGAAAGACATAGGAAATGAAAAAAAGAACAATTTAGTCGATCTGACATGATTAAAAAAGGCACTCATTTCCTAAAAGATTATGCCCTCTCAATACTAAGCAAAAATTTAAATCACATTTTCAGTACAACAGCATCCCACTTTCCCAGGTTGTAACACACATCGCCTCCATGAATTTATTCTTAGCCAAGCACAGGAGCTCTACTTTTTTTGCCTAGCTCTAGTAATTAAGCACAACCTTAAATGACAAGAGTAGGAGACAGCCTCATCTACTAGCCTTATGCTTCTCCATCTTCCTCAGTAAAGCCAGTACAGAGCCTAAAATGTCACTCTTGACTCTGTACACTACAACACAGGAAAAGTTATAAAATAAGAGTTCACCAACCTTCTCTCAGAATAAGGCATAAAATTAAAGCTAGGGTAAAAGTCACTTGCAAGTGTAATCTCAACCAAAGATAACTTTAACTCTGCACTAACACCATTTAACCCATCACATTCCCCTTGAGGTCAGCTTCACAGCTATTACCACAAAAACCCTTTTTTTTCTCAACATAAACAATCTTTTTCCCTGCGACTCACAGCATTGATATCATACTTGAGACAGTCAAAATTAGTTTATTTAAATGCAACCTGCTTGGAGGTAGAACTGATCCAGGAATTGAAGGAAGATATGAAACTCCACCATGGAGACCCTGCACTGTTCTTTAAATTGTCTCAAGACATACATGATGAAACGAATGACTAAACAGATAGAAATTAACCAACATAAGCATAATGGCAACAATCATTAACATCAGAGATGCTAAAGGAGCATCTCATTTTCTCAGGAAAGAGGTGGAAAATTTCTGGAAGAAAACTCTTGCTCAAAGCTCTTCCAGAGCCTCACAAATTCCTATTCTTTCAGTATATAGTGTACTTTGAACTGCTTCATCATAAAAGATCTTCTCCAAGGCTACTGCCTCCATTCATTAAGATACAGAAATTCCAGGATGAACCCCATGCAAAGAGCTCCTTAACTGCTTAAGAGAAGCAGTACAAAGCAGTCTTTAAGTGAGGTTCTGGGTAGCTGTGTTACAAAGTTTGTACAACCACAGGATGGCTGAGGCTGTAAGGGACCTCTGTAGGTCACATTCCCCTCTGCTCAAGCACAGACACTTGGAGCTGGTTGCCTGGGATCATGGCCAGGGAGCTTTCCAGTACCTCCAAGGACAGTAACTTCCCCAGGCACTCTATGCCAGTGCTTGGACACCCTCACAATGAACATTTGATGAGCATTTGATGTTTGAAACAATAGATCCTGGAATAACTAGTAAATAAAAATACTAATGGGCAATACCTGATATTTCAAATGCATTTTTATGGTTTTCACTGTCTTCTAGTTTTGTAATAGTCATTCCCGTCATAGGCAGTTTTCCCTTAAAAGAAAAGATGGTAACTGACATTAAATACAAAACACATAAAAACATTACCCATTAAAGAAAATACTAACTAAGCTCTGAAAAAATACATTAATAGTAAATTGATACATACACCCTGATGGGTTTAAAAACATTTAAAAATCCATACCAACATCTCACAATGGGAGTTTTTCATATGTCTAACTTCTGCAAATGACATCTGTGATGTCAGTACATCCAGCTCATATCTATTCAGGCTACAAAATCCATACAAATACAAAGTGATCATTCCTCAGTCTTGGGTTCTTGAAACTGAGACCTTCAGGATCATCCATATTACATGACTGGGGGCAGTACTGACTCTTTCTTAAGCACATTTGTTTGTAAACTGTTTGATTAGCTCCCAGAATAAGGTCTGTAGAACAAGTAAATTTATAAAGGAGTATTTCACTAAATAAATGCATCAATTATTTACTGAAGATTTATTTCTGTAATAATGCCACTACTAAATTACCTCATGGAAATACTTTGAGGGGAAAAAAAAAAAGCAGTGCACACCATCAAATTTGTACATTTTCTTCAGAAGAACATACTAATTTTGCAGTTTAAACCCAGCCAAGCAGGAAAAAAAAGTCAGTTTAGGATAACTTTTTGACCCTTTAGAAACACAAAAATAAATCAAATTGAGTATTTTTGGGATGAAAATGAAAATTCAATAAAAGTTCTTTAAGACAGATCTTGTATTCTCCTGCACAGAAACAGTATTCAGCAAATACTGGCAGAAGCACAAATACTATGTACTGTGGAATTTTGGCTCCAACAGAACAAAAAGAATAAAAAACAACTTTATGTTTTCTTCATTCCTAAAGACAGCAGAATAGACAAAGGTTTCTTAGAAGCTTGAAAACAAAAAATCACTTGGTATTCTGTAGGCACAGAGCATGCTCAGGCCCAAGATACTAAAGAGAAAGGAGGAAAATCTTCTGGCAGCTCCTCCACTGAAGGAAACATGGTGGCCACACACACTACACAATGCAGCTAAAATTCTTTTAAAAGCTCTTTTCCTTTTTTTCCAATGTTTGCTGGTTCATGAATCACACAGCATACAACCACAACAGAGATGTGCAAGAACTGCTGACACAGGTGGGGAGGCAATAGAGGGGTACACTGGTGACAGAGATTCCCTGAACCACACGGCAAGAAAAAGTACAAAGTCAGCAACACAGAAAACTGAAGTGAACTTGTGAATCATTTATATTTCCCTTCTTTTACCAAACAATTGTGTAGCCCTCCTAAGAAGGGTCCTTGCTCCTTGTGACTTCAGCTTACCACTGGTAAAAGTTCTTCCCATTAGCTCATGTGGTAGATATCAGCACTATCAACCAGAAAATCTGAAGCCTGACAATAACTGGGCTATTCAGAAATGTAGGGAAGGTGTTATGTTGGATGATGCCTCCAGTGGCATAATTTGCCTGAGAATGACTGAGGGAACTGCATCATCTTCTGCCTATATCCATCCCAGTTCTGAGATGTGAGCCTTAGAAAAAATGTCCAGGAAGTCCACATTATGCACTCCAGACATGAGCTCCAAGCAACTGTCTCAGACATAAACAGTGATGAAATAATTTCACCTGGCTGTGAACATCTAGTCATTAAAGTCTGAGTGATGGGACTATCACACATGAGGTTGTGAGGACATCAGAGTTTTGCTTTCAAGAGATGGTTGGATAATGAACACTCAGAAAGGGCTGTGGCCATTCTGAGCAGAAGCTGAAGACAAATCACAGAAAACGGTTTATTTATTCATTGAACAATGCTGTACACCTATGGAATTAAGTGGGTGGGAAGAAGAAGAAATGCAAGTGACATGAGAGGAAAAATAAAGCTTGATGGACTGTTTGATTTCATGCTGCTTCTAACACACTAAATTTCCAGTCAGCTGCCTTTGTAATCAGAACAGAAGAATCTATTCTCACCAGAAATTCTGACTGTGCCACTTGGAACACAGAACTAACCTGCCTTTTCCAGTATCTTTTTCCATCAACATTGGGATAATTAGAAGTGGCACAAAGTTAACAAACTTGACTGTCCACTTGAACCACCTAATGCAGCAGCATTTCAGACAAATAAATCTACAATTGTGGTAGGTAAGGTACGAATCCAAACACAATTAAATTTTGGAATTTAATTGCTCTTAATTAAAAAAAGTCACATTTTGTGACTGACTGTGCTTGATCACATTGGAACACCAAATGACCAACCTTAAACATTCCTTTGAAGCAGGCAAATCACTGCTCAGGAGAAAGGAATGAACTGTTTAAGTGTCTGTTTCACAAAAGCATTTTTAGTAGGTGAAGTCTCTGTCTCCTTTTAGAACTTTGCTGCAGTTTTTCCCTCTCTTTTGGTATTCTACTGTGATGCCCCAAACCCACATGACATTACTTGAACATTTACAAGACTTTGGAAGCCACGGATTGCACATTTGCCTCTCTTAGGAGTCTTTGAAACTATACATCCAAGATGCAAGTGCTTCTGTGAAAGACAGCCTAGAGCTGCAGGGGAGCCAAGACAAATGGCACTCCTGCATGGCACCAGGTGTTCCACCTCTGGAACAGGCTGTAGGGCACCAGCCACAAGTACTCAGCTAGGAAGCTTGGGAGACAGCTCAAAGACTGTGCCTACCAGCTGTGAGCAGAGGGTCTGTGAAGTGAAACACCTGGTGCTAAGGTCCCTAAGGCCACATTGTGTGCATTTCAAGTGGTGTTACACTGGGGAACCCCAGGCTGGGGCCAGGGACTGAATGTACTTGATCTGTTCCCATAGTTAGAGCATATCAAACATACATTTAGAACATGCCTTCCACTTCAACTTCATCCAGAGGGAATCTAGTCTGTGAGCCCTGAAACAAATTCTACTCTCTGATTCAGTGCTCATTAAACGGAAAAAACCCTGAAAGATGAATTTTAAAAGTGTGCCGCTGATTCCAAGATAAAACACTAATGTGGATGCATCTAAACAAACTGATGGTAACAGCCTAATTCACACTAACAAAAGCTTAAGGGGGCTGTGCAATTTTGTAAAGTTTCAGCAGCAAAGAGCTCTAACAAACCTATGCAGTAACACTGGCTTCCCACATAGATCTAAAAAGCTACCAATACTTCCTCTCATCAGCTACTACTAACAAGGGAAAAAAACCAACGTGCCCTTGGTGATGGTCACAGCTACAAAAAAAATCAAACCCTGGGCTCCTAGGCCAGGATTTTATAAGACAGATGATCACTTCTTATTGCAGATATTACCTTTTATCTTTATAAATACCAAAGTTTAATAATCCTTCCAAGTTTCCTATGAAATATCATTTGGAAAGAACACAACCCCCAACACATTTTCACACATGTAAATGTATTACTTTACCTGGTAGATAAAGCCACTCATTCTTGGGCTGGCAGACAACATTAGCAAAATGTTAGGGAAGAGAAGAAGATACCTTTCATTCTTTTCCTTGTTAAAAGAAGAAAATGAAAAAGTAAATACACTATCACAAGGCCCCTCTCCCATTTTTCTATTACTAAAAGCTATCAGCATAATAAGTGGATGATTACACCACCAATATTTGCTCAGTGCAAAACACTCTCTCCATTGTATTTAGAAAAGAAAAAAAGGAAAGGGAAAAAAAAGAAAGAAGACAGAATTACTTATTTTCTATTTGAAAAGTGCTACTAACACATGCCTATGCTTTTTCCTGAAGAGTACAGCCTTGTATTTTGAAACAGGAATTTCACAGGCTGGGTGAAATACTGACCTTGTTTAATATGATAACAACTGTTTGGCCGATTTCAGTAAAACCAAAATTACATACTGGATCTATTTCATCCTATAATTTAGATGGATACTGTTACAATCATATAGAGACTGTGGTCTCTCAAATTGGAGATCAGATTTTTAAACACTGGACTATGCCCAGAAGTAGAAAAAGCAAAGGAGTAATTACTACAGCCACAATAAAAACACTCATTACTTTGTTCTGGCTTTAATTTGCTGGTTTCATGTATGAAGTTATCCAATGTGGTTTTTGTCTTGGGGTATTTTTATGGAAGGAGGAGTAGGTTTACTCTGAATCTACTGCTATAGACAACAAAAGGGAGAAGCATTAATGTGTCATATTTTAATGACAAAGTAAGTGTATCAACTGACAAAGCCACCATCCTAATTTCAAGCATCTTTGCAAAATTACAAGTCCTTAGCAAGTTTTAATGTTTTTAAGTAAACGTTTGCAAATGTCTCTATCATTTTTAGAAAGACAAAACCAAACTCGGATGCTGTTGCACAAATGGAGCTGTCCTGTATCTCGCCAAAAAGCAGTAATGCTAAACAGAAACTTCTAGAAGTCCATTGCATTTGACATTTTACCTCATGATGAGAGTGGGGGATGGTGATTTGTTTTGCTGGTTTCAAAAAGAGACATGACTGCAGAAGATGCACTATCAGCTCTATTGAATCTTACTTATTTACTTTAACATCTAACAAAATATCTGAGAGAAATGTATCAAGTGACTAACTTTTAAATATATAGTTGCATAAATATTTTTCTTTTCCTTCATATTTATGGACTTCTTTGTTCTAAGGGAGGAAATGGACTGAATGAGGTTGCAATGCAAAAGCCCTCATCAGGTTCAAAGCCTCATTGATTTGATTTTTTAGAACAACAAGCAATAAAAACATGTCAGTAACCTGTATAATGTCACCTTTCTGGTAGCACTTGCTTTTAAGATTATTTTAACACTATTTCTGGTAGGACAAGTTTTTCTTTATGTTTTATTTGCTTCTTTGGTTAGAAACAAGATCACCCAACTTTGCCACTTTTAACTTTCTAACGTATCTTCTTATTCTATTTCTCAAAGATCATTTGGTACTCAAGCCTGTATTTCAAAATTTACTACTTGAGCAACGGGTCCAAAACAGCCCAAAAAAGAGTTTGTCTCAGACATTTAGCAACATAAAATTTTAAACCTTTTGCTATTTAAAACACACTGTAATAACTGCTATGCACAATGATCCTGTAACATAACAACACATGGAAAACCTTGTTTAATTATGCACTTTGAAAAAAGCCCTGCAAAATCATATACCAATATTTATAAATGCTGTATTCAGTCACTTTTCAGTAAATTTTACAGATGAGACCATCCATCTTCCAGGAATTTTATTTCAGGTTTTTTAAAAAATGCCTTAAATCAACAGAGAAAGACTTCAGCTTAGATTACCATCTCTGAAGCACTCTCTTTACTTTTGTTGTATAAGGATTATAATGAATTTTATTGAAAATTGGAAGAGTGACATTAAAGACGAGAAGAACATTACCTCACTTCCAGCACACTGAATCATGACTTGGGACATGTAAATCACATTGCCAAGTGTTTTGATATCCTCTCCCTCCCAACAACGAATAGCCTCTGTCAGTATTTGCAGTTCAAGTTCTTTCCGTTTCCGTACTTCTTGACATTGTGCCTAACAAACATAGGGAAAAACATCATCTCTATAAACTCTACCAATTTGGAAGGGTTAAGGGCAGAAATACACTTAGAGATACCACTACAGGTGTATTTACTGCTATGCTTGTAATACACAGAACACAGCACCTTACTTGAAGCATTTTCATTTAGATAACTGTAACCAATATTTTTAATAAACTATTTTTACTAACTTAAATATTACGGCTTTTCAATACACTGACTTCAATTACCCTTCCAAATCCACTCATAGCTCTGTTACTGAAACTTCTCCTTCCTTTATATTTCAAATCTTGGTATGACTAACCAAAAATGGACATGCTCAACAGCAAAGAGTAACACAGCTGTCAGAAATACACGTCTACACAACAATACTACTTCTTTCAGTAAAAAGAGACATGCCACCTGTGCAAATCATGAGTGTCTAGAACCTTGTGTTACTACTTTTATTAACTAACTCCAACCTGCTCTACTTCTATTCATTTCGATTTTTCTCAACAGAAATGTTTCCTCGTTTGTGGAGCACCCAACAAAATGTAATACACAAACCTCTTCTGAACACCTATAACACTAAGTTTCTGGTTTCAAAAATTAAAAAACACCAGGTTATCATCAGCACACATTCCTAACAGGAAGCACAACACATTAAGTTTATTGTAACTGAGACTGCATTATTTATATGCTTGTTGCAGTTGAGGCAGAGATTTTCATTTTTTGTAAAGACAGTAGCAGATAGCTTATCTTCAAATTAGGATTCCTGTTCCTATTATTACTAGGAGTTTTGCATCTTCTGAACTTCACTAGCACTTTCCTCTTCAATCTCTCTCTCTCAAATCCAACACTATTCCCCTAGAAAGAATGCACTTAGAAAGAAAATCATAACATGTACTCATTTGTTGTAAAGAAGCCCTTCTTCAGGACACTAATCATGCAAGCAGTAGTGGAAAGAGAGATGAAGTATGATGAGAGGGCAAAGGGGTGCAGAGTACTTTGCACAACTCTTACCCCAAAAGTCTATGTGCTGTAACTCCCCAGCAAATTACCATCCTTAGCTCTGCCCACATACAGCATTAATTTCCAGGTTTTTAAAAATTGACTACACATTTACAAAAAGGCTTCACTTTTTTAAGCAATAGAGGGAGATGAAATTAGAAACATTCTACTTAAAATATATAATGTATTCTTTTATCACTCTTACAGAAAGATTTTTGAAGGCAGTCATGGATTTTTGAATATCTGGACGATCCGGATGATAATCCTAAAAAAGGAGAAAACACACATAAAAGGTTCAGTTCTAGCAAAATTAATTTAGAGGCTTAGCTAAAAACAAGTAATTCTGCAAAAGTGAAGTTGCAGACTAATCTGGTCTCTTCATGGCCTTTTTATATCAAACACTGGTGGGTCTGGCTTCTAGTAAAACTGCAGTTACCTAGCACACTCCTAGTTATAATTAAAACAGAGCCAAAGAGGTTTTCTAAGACCTAGTGGATAACAGATTTTGAAATCCCAAGAGGAAAGTATTAACAGAGTTTTGTTTAGCAGGTTAGCTTTGTCACAAAGGTGATTCCCTACAGACTAACTAGCATATTCTGCTGTCACTGCCTGACAAACCTTCTCTGTGACAAGACCCGCATGCTTTCTATTTCTCTTTTTTTCACACTCCATACATCTAACCTATGCAAAGGTGAAAAAAGTAGGTCCTCAAACACCTTCTCATCCTGTAAAGATCACTTTTGGACAGTGCTCATTAGAAGTCAGAGGGACTATTTTGCCAATGTGTTGGACATGCTAAGGTGAAAAGCAGTATTCCCTCTACAAGACAGAGAGGCCTCAAGTAGTGTGCAGTAGACACCTTCAATGTCAAGTCAACTAGAGACCCTGGTAAGACTATTCTAGGAATTATGATTAGCTTCTCTGGATAGTTTTACTTTAAATGTTTAGCTTTTACAGGAAGGTTTCCTGCACTGACTTTTACATAAACCACTGCAGCCTGTAGTTTAGAAGGCTGATGGAAGAGCAAAGAAATGTAATTTTGGGTCCCATCAGGTTTGACATGTACCTTTAAAATAATTGTTGTCAAATCATCATTAAGCTGGAACATAAATGCTGATAAGATATACCTCCATGTGCCTTTCAAGTTCTTTGAGTAACGTGGGGTATTTATCCAGACGCATAAAAGGTTTGCTGAGGCCCGTGGTCAGTACAAGGATCCCAGGGCTGTTTGCACCTTTCATCTCCATGAATTCTCCTAGTTCCTCACTGTGTACACAAGACATTTAAGCAAATTAAGATTAAATTATCAAAGCAAATAAATTACATTGAATTCATGATTCAGTCTTTCACCTGCAATGAAGTATGCCAATAAAACAGGAGGCCAAACAAAAAATTAATTCAAGTACAACTTAAGTGCTGTGACCAGTTTGTGTTTTAAATAAAATACAGGAACAAAGCCATGTGTAGATTTGGGGTCCAACCAGGGAAAAACATACATAGGATCAAATCCACTGTTCTACACAACCAGTGCTCAAAGACAGTTCCTAAATGTTGCACCATTCAAACAACAATTACAGAATAAAACTGTATTTATTACTCAGTTTTTTATTCTAGTAAAATTACATATGACCTTAGGGGTGGTTTACACAAGTAGTACACAAGCAAGAATCAAGTGCTTCATATATAACTAAAAAATAGGTATATTCTTATGGTGTCAGACACTAATGAGAAGACAGAAGAGTTCAGAAGATTTTTCTCTCCCCCACTTACACGTTTAATGACCTCATCTCACATCCAAGGTATTAATGCAAAAAAATTACCAACATCCCTACAAATGGTAAAAATAATCACCATGCAGTCTATTTTCTAATGAGCTAGGGTTTCATTAAGTGTGGATTTAGACAACACACTTCTTTTCACAGCAAAGCCACTGTAAGAAATCCATTCTCTCCATGTATCATGAATTGCTACTTCCCCTCTCCAGATATTTTTTGGTATCTGAATAATTCAGAACTGGCCCAGCCCCTCAATTTTTACAGCAACTCAGTTAAAACACCAGATCTGAGAATTTCAGCTCCCTTTGCTATCAAGGAAACAAAATAGGTACATCTCCTGCTTATAATGCTGAGATTTTAGAGGACTGTGGTGGAGGAGGACTAGTTTTTCAAGAGTTTAAATTACCAAGAACAAAATGAGCCCTCTCCATTTGGAATGGAAGATATGGCAGCATCTAGGCTGACTGCCAGGCTTCATAAAATACAAGTTGCCAAAGAACACAGAATTCTAAAGGCAAAAATCTAAATAAAAGAAATACAGTAAGTCATTTATTAAAAATGTAACATCTTGCTGCATTCGAGACACACACACACTCTCCTTCCCATTTCAGAACAAGTGGCACCGCTTATTAATGTCATTTGTCCAAACAGATGAAGACAACAGAACAAGAACACAAACATGGTGCTTAGGGGCATGGTTTAG
>WAAE01016076.1:0-11761 GCA_013400495.1 Nicator chloris
CTGGAGAACATGGAGTGTGGCAGGTAATCTACGTAAGCTGCCTCCCCCACACAAGCATCAATGAACAGCCACAGCCCAGGCAGCCTGGGGCAACTTACATGAAACGAAGGAGGGCAACGAGGAAATAACGTGGTAGTGAAAAACCAGGAAAAGAAGAATAACCCTTCACACAAGTGTTTTTCAGCATTGTAAAAAATAAAGATAAAAGCGATCTCTTTGAATTCCCATGCCACACCATGCTGGTGTCCCACAGGCATACTAGGATCAGATGTTGCCCCTTTTCCTGCTGTTCAGTGATGCAGTGCACACAGCATTTTTTGAGGGGTCCATAGACTGTAGTGCAAGCAAACTGAGAAAATAAATACACTCAAACATTCCCTCCTGTCAAAGAACATTAATTGCAGGAAAAACTAGCTTGCTTTTTGTTTTAACTGAAGTTAAGTTAGCTGCAACTCATTTTAATATCTGAAACTTTGAAGATGTGTTTCACAGCCTAACTGTAGAATTTACACTGCATTGCCAATCCACAATTCGGTCATTCTCATTAACAGTGTACAAAGAAGGTCATTAGTTTATATATATATATTTATATATATATTTTATAAAGTCTGGAAGATCAATATAAATACTGCTCCAGAAATTAAAAAAGTGTTTACATCCCCGACTTGAATATTACATCTCAGTGTCCTGGGTTATTGGTATCATCTGTAAAAGTCTTAGCGGCGCAGAGGTTCAAGTTTTCGAAATTTCAGTGCCGAGCTGGATGACAAAGCATCTTGGTTTGAAGAAGAATTCACTGTGTCTGGGGACTGGAACAATACTCTACCACGATGATTAAATACATAGAAAGATGGATGGTTCCTTAATGTATCAAATGTCCTTCAAAATAAATGTAAAAAGCCAAGGTTAATACTCAGAGCAGGGAATTTAGAACAGTCAGTCTAGGGCGTATTGACTTTAGACACAGAAATACAAGTTTTCAGTCCAAAACTCTTGCTTGCTTTTAAGTTTCCTACACTAAAACACTGAAGAAATACACAGCCAGTTGTTAAAAAGACCACAAGATGTCCACATCACAAATTTCCCCTTCCATTCTGGAGCTCAGGGGCAGCCTANAGCAGTTGAACCTATGACTTTGGCATGCTCTAACCAACTATCCTCTTGAAAATCTTGATCCAAAATCCCGTATTTCCTTAAAGTCTTTCAGATGTCCTGCCTTGAATATACTGTGTGAGACTCAAGTGACTCAGACTGTCATGAGAAAGCAAACACAAGCAGGGTGTGAGCCAGATCCTGCGATCTGAGACCATGTCACAACAGCAGGTGGTGATTCCTGAGCTCTACTTCCCACCCGAATATTTCATTCCTCTACCAAGTCTGCACAGCAGGATTTCAGATGAGAAAAATCAAAAAAAGAAGTTTATTTGATTTCTGTCTGTTATGTAACTCTCCCTAAAACTCAAGATACTGTTGGCTTTTGCAAGTGTGCCTGCTCTGCTCAGGTCACAGCACGCCTACAGCATGCATTGAAGGACTGAGCTAAAGATAAGTGATTTCAGTCTGTACAGAGAAGCAGATACCCTTGCGTACAAAAAGAAGAAATAAAACATACTTATTTTTGAGTTCTGAAGTGGCATCCATGTCTTTAAACTCTCCTGCAATATGTGCTATCCCATAGCAGGTGACTGCGAAAGCCAGCAGAGTCTGCAGGACTATCTGCAACAGAGGGAGCACAGTGCAACACACACATTACTGAGTGTTCTGTGCGTTTACCAAAACATTGCAGCTTCCACACAGTATCTCTTGTGCTTTTCATCCAGTGACAGCAAACAGAGGTGGGCAATCCAGCAGTGGGGAAACTGAGGTACAGGAGAATTAAAACTCCTTCCTATTTGCACAGCAGAACTCTGGCAGAGCTCCAGCTGCCCCAGCACAGGTCAGGGTTGCACCAACTGAATCAACTCAGATGGCTCCTCAGCAAGAGCCTGATACCAAACACTGGGTTCTGTGCACTCCAGGATTCAAACTCCTGCCAGGAACACACCTGGAGCTCCAGGCCAGGCGCTGTGCTTGGCTCTCCTTGGCACATGATCTCCCAGCCCTTCTGATTAAGGAGAGAGGGAACAGACAACTGAAGTGGAAATTTGAAAAGCAAGCAAATAAAGTAAATAAAAGCCCCCTTCCTGAAGCAGGTTGTGCTGGGATCAAACAGTCACACTGGATAAATATGTGTCAGCCAATCAAAGCCAGAGGGTGCAGGACGTTTACGCTGCAAAGGAGGTGATGGATGCAAAAGCTCTCTAAGCTACATTCAGGGAATCCTCGACAAGGTGCTCCAGGGTAGTTCTAAAAGAGAGTGAGGTCTGGATCTGGGGTTTGGTTTCATTGACAACTACAACACACTCAGGAAGCTGGGATGAAAAGTGTGGTTCTTTTTGACAGTGGGAGCTCTGAAAAAAGTAAAACTTAAAAACTACTTTACCCTTTATGCTTGCCTGGCACATTAAAAGGAAGCAATTCAGAGGCTAAACCACCCCACAGCTACCCCTTTCACACACTGCAAAAACTTACATCTATGGGCAACGTTTCATCTTCCTTTTCTGTCAACCTCATATAAGAACGATCTACAAAACAGAAACACACGCACGCATCAAACACTCTATGTATGCAAATAAACAGGCGGGCAACACAAACCCCCAGAGAAACGGCTGCAGAGACTCGTGTCAGCCTCCCCGGGAAGCTGGGCCGCTTCTTGTGCCATTGTCAGACTCCGCTGCTCTGGAGCACGGCTGGCCCTACCCCAAGCAGCCGGGACGGAGGCGGGCCGTGGGAAGGGAAGGGAAGCAGCGGGACGGCAGAAGCCAGGCTGAAGCCGCGACCTGGCGTGCGGCAGCTCCCCCTTCCCACCCTTCGTTTTTCCCTCCCTTCCCGGCTGCCGTGGCTCCCGCACGGGGCGAGCCCCGCGCTCCTTCCGGAACCCCCGCTCTCCCCGTAGCCCGGCCCCCAAGGGCAGAGCCGCCCCCGCCGGCGGGCTAGCGGCTGAGGACGATATTGATGCCGGCCCGGCCCGGCCCCCGCCCTGGCAGCTCCCCGTCAGCCATGTGGGGATGCCAGTGCCCCGGCCCATCTCCCCGACGGTGACTCACGCTGCGCCGCCGAGAAGGCCGCGTGTGCCAAGGCGAACAGGCCGAGCCCTACGAGCCCCTTCCACACCGACCCCGCCGCCATAGCCGCCCGCCGCCGCCAGGGCGCCTCGGCGCGTAATGATGGCGTCACCGGGGGGCGGGACCAGACCGCTGGCAGGGAGAGCGGCTCGGAAAGGGGGCGTGGTTTCAGCTGCAGGGGGCCGGGCCATGCCTCCGCTTTCCCACGCGCGGCCATTGACAATATGCGAGGGCGTGAGTGGACTCCGGCAGCCAGGGGTGGTCCTGGGGGGCGGCTGAGGGAGAAGGAGCCCATCGACCCCCTCGGACAGGCCCTTTCCCTCCACTGGGTCAGGCCGGATCCCTTCCAGCCGAAACCAGAGCGTAGGGCCAGTGGTGCCCGAGTTAACTCCCGCTTTCCACGTGTTTAACCTCAAAACTTGAGAAACTGGCGCAAGAAAAAAACGGGGCAAAGGGAAAAAAACCAGACAACACGGACAACAGAAGGGACGCCCCTGGCCGAGCCAGGCTTGGGGCAAAGCAAGGAAACACCAGAGTCCCATACAGCCAAGCATCCTGGGTCTTCCATGCCCCCAAGGCACAAACGCAACTCTTTGCGGACGTTTCCTACAAGTCACCTTTAAACTGATCATTGGCATTTATTGAAACCCTTGACCCACCGGCTCCACGCATCCCCCCTCTATTTCTTGGTAAAAAAGGTGGGAAGTTTACCCTGATCCCACCGGGGTGACGGCAGCTCTCGGCACCATCCCCATGCCTTGGCACGGTGTGAAGGCACGACCAGCCTCCAGGGTGCCCCTGGACTCCGTCTCCCAGTGAGCCGGGGCCGGGCCATGTCCTGCAGGACATCCCTCCAAAGCACCCTGCGCACAAACAACACCTGCGCCTGTGCGTGGCCGCGCTAAACTACCTTGCACCAAATCTGTCTGAGGATTTATTTCCCCACTTAAAAACTCTTTGAACTCTGACCACCTTCCCCCTTCTCGCACCCTCCGTCGTCCCTCGCATCCCGTTCCCTAGGACTCACGGCAGCCCCCCTGGCAGCCCAGGCACCCCTTTCCCTTCCAAACCTCGCCTTACGAACTCCCCAGCGCCGCCCTCGTCCCCTTCCCCCGCTCCCCGACGCCCCTTTCCCGCCCCGTCGCTGCCGGCCCGTCCCCGCTCGCTGCCCGCCCGTCCCTATCCGGGCTTTCCCGCGCTGTTCCCGCCCCCGGCGCCTGCGCCCACAGCCGCTTCCTGGTGTCGGCGGGGCCGGGCCGGTGCCGGGGCGATGGCGGGGCCGGGGCCGGTGCTGGCGGCGGCCGCGGGGCTGTGGGCACGGGGGGCGGTGGGCGCCGAGGTGGCGGCGGCGCGTCCCGGGGCGCTGGAGGAGGAGATCGTGTCCGAGAAGGCGGCGGAGGAGAGTCACCGTCAGGACAGCGCCAACCTGCTCGTTTTCATCCTGCTGCTCACCCTCACCATCCTCACCATCTGGCTCTTCAAGCACCGCCGAGCTCGCTTCCTCCACGAGACCGGGCTGGCCATGATCTACGGTGAGCGGCGCCTGCCCCACGCGTGCATCCCCCACCCCGCCACCCCTTCCCTGCGAAACCCGTGCGGGAGCTGCCCCCAGCACTGGGAGCCCCATCCCGACCAGTCCCGGCTCTGCGCTGGGCCAGCTGTGGGGCTGGGTGCTTGCCCGACCGCCCACTCCCACGGCAGCACGAGTGAGGACCAGCAGCGCATCGTTCTCTGGGTCAGTGCCTGGTGGCCCCTGGCCGAGGAGCTGCGACAAGGCTTGTTTGGTGCGCGAGGGGCCACGAAACATCCTCTCGTAGGTGCAGCTGGACGCTGCTGTGTCACTGGGACAGCCCCGTCCTTCTGAGCCTTATCTGGGTGTTGCTGGAGGAAAGGTTGGTTGTTTTCCAAACCCTAGATATGGAGGGCTCTCCAGGGCAGAGTTACTCCCAAATCTCTGGCAGTGAGGAACTGGTTGGGTTTTTCCAGACGGCCTCACAGGGTGAAGTTGGCAGGGTTGTGGGCTACCACGTCACCAAGCACTGGCAGGTCCCAGTTACTGGCTCCAGGGTTGAGAGTGGGGACTCGGGGCAGCACAGACCAGTTGTTGGACTAGTCGGGAGCCTTGCATCCCAGGCTGGATGGGGCTCTGAGTAACCCAGTCTAGTGGAAGGTGGCCCTGCCCATGGCAGGGAGGTTGGAACTGGATGATCATCAGGGTCCCCTTCCAACCCAAACCATTCTGTGATTCTGTGATCCCACATGCTGGGGCCAGAGGCTGTGTTTCCAACGTGTGTTTAGAGCATCCAGATTTCCAGAAGCTGCCCAAGAAGAGTGGAGAGGCCATTTGGGGGATTCTACCACCATTTGCCATGCTCGGGGGCCTGCAGAGCCAGCAGCCTTCTGTCCTGCTGCCTGGGGACCTGTGTGCACAAGCCCCTACCTTTAGAGTTCCTCCTCCACTATGACAGGACCTCTCGGAGAGGAGCCCCATGTGTATTCCCACAGGAAGTGGGGCAAGGCTGTGGGTCAGTGGAGTGGAGCTGTAGACATTTGGGTTTTAATGGTGGCCTGTGATTTACTGAGCTGACATGGCCTCGTGAAGTTGCCTGAACCAGAGGCTCTCCCTGGGTTATTTGGTATGACTTTGAATTCAACCGAAGTAGGGCTGGGAAGTGATTAACGTGGCCATGGATCTGTATCTAGGGAAGAATTGTTGAATTTAGGATTGAGAATTAATCTGCTGCCTGCTGTAGTTAGTACCTGTCCTCTGTGTGGTCCTTGCTGACTGGGGGTGATGTGTGACCACACAGAGTCAGACGTGGTCAAACCTCCCACCCAGCAAACAGCTTTGATCTGAAGGCTGTGGCTTGTCCTGTTTGGGCTTTTGTGATCCTGAGTTTCAGTTAGTTGGAAGTGTCCTTTCAAACGAAGGAGTGGAGACACTTGTGTCAGCCAACAGGTGTGAAATATTGGTCTGCTTTTTCATGGTCACAAAATACTGCTCTACATTTTCAGGTTCCTTCCAGCCACTGCTCAGGGGGGTTCAGATGTTGCTGGCCTACTGTCCAGGGTGGGGATGGTCACCTTGTGGGACAGGAGCTGTGCTGTGGGGGGGCATGGTTCCAGCATGGAAGGTCTTCTCTCTCCTGCTGCCCCAGAGCTCCCGACATGGAACTTTCTATTCCTTTTGTGCTTTCACACTTGCCCTTAACCTTATTCTTCTTCTCCTGGACATGTCTTCCTCTTGATTATCCTCTCCCCCTGACCTACCTGAGTGCTCACTTTATTCTCAGAGCACAACCTGGGTTGTTTCAGTCTCCTGCTGATCCGTAAAATGCACCTTTTCTGTCTGCTCTTCTGCAGACTGTGCTTAGAGAATTGCTGGTGAAATTGGTAATGTTACCTGTCTGATCATGCAGAAAATCCCAAGTTTTCCCCGGTATCAAGGCTTTTGGCATTTGCTTCTCAGGTAGTGGCAGGTGCCATAGGAGAAGGGATGTGTAATTCCCAAGGAGTGGTGGAATGTCGTTGTTTTACTGTGACAAAATCTGCAGGGAAGAAAGGAGGTATTGCTGTCCCTGGCTTCTTGTGATGCTTTTAGCCCCAAGAAAGTTCACTGGAAACATGGAAAAGGCTATAAAACAGACCCTGAAATCTGAACAGGAGAAACAATTTGCAAAAGCTTGTCTTCTACTGTTTAAAAAACCCAACAACAACAAAGTCAAAACTTTCGCGTATATCACTTTTGGCAAAACACATCAGTTTCCTTGTTGTCTTTGTTTTCACTGGAAATTATAAGCTCTTGCTCCAGGTGGATTTCTATCGTGCAAATTACACTGTCAGCTCAGAGCTAATGGACACTGGCTGGAGTAATTTCACAGTGATAGACAATAGGTGCTTAGTAGCCCTTAGGCTTCATTTCAGTGTTTAAAATGAGCTTCCCACATCTGAGGTGCTCAGCATTTAGGATGATTAATTTAACAATTTTGTTTCAGTTCTTCTCTGAGTCTGATGGTGGATGTGCAGGAGCTTCTCTAGAAGTTTAGTTTCCTTGTACTTGTTCCCACTTGGCCCCTGGACTGTGTGTGTCCAAACTGCTTGTTGTCAGAATGTCTTCAGTTGTTACATTTTTCTTTCCTTTTAGTGTCCAGATTAATGCTTGCCTGGGGATCCTGTCTGCTTCCATTGTTGTTAAGTGCTGGGTTTGGTAATATATTAGTCTTCATTTAAAACATTACCTCGGAAACGTTCAACAGCACCTTAAAAAAAAAGCCCATGGGCTTTTGTTCTTTTTAATGAAGTCAGGACAAATGCAATGAAAATAATCTCTTGCACTTTGCATAAAAGAACTCAATTAATTTGCCGGCTTTGCCCTCAGCTTCTCAACTCCTTGCAGCTTTCAGCTGGCAGCTTCCTTGGTGTCGGGTTCCCTCTGCTCAGCTCAGCTCCCTCCCAGGGCTCAGTTTTGTAAAACTTCTGGCAGCAAAAGCATGTCGATACTGGCTCACAGGTTGCTGCTGGGGCCCTGTGAGTGCCAGGAGAGTCTGAACCATTTCCTAAGAGCCTGTCAGAACCAGGAGCACCTACATAGTCCCCTGGGCTTGGTCCAGGGAGCCTCTGCTGAGGACTGGGCTTGGTGTCTGGAAAACCATATCAGGTTTGTCTCAAGTGCCTCCCATGGACATCGTTGGATAGGGAGGCTCGATCAGATCCACCATGGGGCAGGAGAGGCTGCTGGTGGGGCCATTTAATGTTGGTGGAATAATTGGTTTCCAGCAGAGCAGCAGGATGCTTTCCCTGCAGGTAACTCTGACACTGTCTCTGCGTCAGTCTCTGACAGAGCCTCACACTCAGTGCCCAGGAGCAATTTGCGCATTTGTGAATTTGCACGTGGGTGTCTTTCCCACCTGGCGGTCTCCCAGGCAGCCTGTTACTGAGCAAGACAAAAAGTCTGATTTTGAGACTCCCAAACAGGGGTCCTTGGCAGATATTGTAGGTTTGTCTGTACTTTTTCCCTTACCCCATTCCTGGCCATAGTGGGAATTTGGCCCTCTCCCATGTGGAGCTTGGCTGGCACATGGGGCCAGGAACAGCTGCCTGGATAAGACGATGGGAGAGGAGCAGGGTGCTATCAGATGTAGCACTGCTTTGGGACAGGGAGTAAGAACGGAGAGGTGAGTGAGTCAGGATCCCTTCTGAATTCACAGCAATGACTCCTGTCTATGCTTCCTTCCTCCTGTGGGGCCTCTCATCTCACAGTGCTGAGCCCGGAGTAGTTCTTGAGGGTTGCAAAGTGTGGTGTACCTTACTAGGCATAAGCAGATGTAAACAACCCTTTGAAACTCTTTTTATCCCAGTGAAAGGTTTTGGTTGTTTCTCATGGTACCTCTAGGATTGTCATCTGGGTGAAAGGAAAATGGGTTGTTTTGTCCCACTGCTGTGGTGCCATGCAGCCACTCCCACATGCTCCTGTAAATACATGCTATGGCATCATGATGTGCTTGATATAGTTGCTTTCATTCTATACTTTTATTTCTGGAGTGCTGGACAATCACAAGAGCAGAGGCTGCCAGAGAAAGTAAGCTAAAGAATTACTTACGGTATCCCCTCTAAGTGATGGTGATGTAAAAGCAGCCCTCAGCTGCTCTGCACAGTGTGACGTTCCCTCAACTGTTTTTGCTGGAGCTGACGGTGCCTGGCTGTGCCCAGAGGGAACTGTTCTGTGACTTTTGGGGTGATTCAGGGCAGGATGAAGCCTAGAGTGGTGAGCACCTGGTTGATTGTGCACGGCTTAAAAGCATCTGTAGCCTTTTAGCTCACCTGTGCTGCAAAGTGCTGTGTTAGACCTGGGGTTTGGGTCTGTCCAGTCCCTGAGATGAGCTGTTCTAGGTCAGCAGTGGTGACTTCGTGTGCAGTCACCTCCTCGGCCTGTGCTCGTGGCCTGGGTGCTCTGGTGGCCCTGCCGTGTGTGGCACCTCCTGAGATGGGGGATGGGGGCTTTGCTTCTTGCCATCGGGAAAACAGCCAGTCTTGTCCTGGAAAGATTGTGGCCAAGGGAGGAGAAGTCCGAAAGTGGGTGCCAGATCAGGAACTGGCTGCAGGAGAAGCTGAATGAGCTGTGACCCCAGTGTCCTGCCCAGGCTCTGCTCCCCGAGAGGTGGTGACAGAGGAAGAGTTGGGTGTTCCCATCAGTAGGGGTTGTGCCCTGCCTGTAGGACGGCATAGAGCAAGGCCTTAGTTGAGGCAGCAGTAAGGAACAGGATCGTCCTGGGAGGCAAATGGAGAAGCCTTCAGAGCGTTGCGGTCTGTGTTCAGTTCTCACGTGTCTGAAAGCTTTTCATAAATGTGTGGTTCAGAGATGGGGTTAAGATCCAGGATTTCTGTGGTGGCTTGGGGCCGCCGTAATCGAGGAGTTTCCAAACTCATTTGTGCTGAAGGCTACATGGAAAGGTGTCTTGTGGGACACCCCTCTTCCCCAGCCTGCAGATATCAAAACACTCTGCCAGGAGAGCGCTCAACACACTTGAATCTGGATTTGAGACTTCAAACAACAAAAGAAAAATGCCTTATAAATTGCAGACTTGCAAATTAACCTCAAAATGCCCCTACTTAGTAACTGATCTGGTGGCAGAGTTGCCTTACAGGGCTCCCCTGGGGCTGCTGCTTGTGGTGCAGAGCTGAAGTTCGCAGGGGCAAGGAGTGGATCTGGGTGGTCGGCCTGGGCTGGGAAACAGTTTTATATGTTTATATTTCAAAATGTGGTTTTATAAAAACAGGGAGGGCTGGGAGGAGGCTGTATGGTGCTGCAGCACCTTAGGAAGGATGCTTCTCAGCCTCAGAGTGTTCGGGGGGGTTGCTGGGTATCATCTTTAAACCCTGCCAAAATGAAGAGTTTAATGTATCAATGTCAGGTTTCGAGGTGCAAAGGGCACAGTTTGGGCACCTAGAAGCAGCACCTGGCCCCGCAGTGCGAGGTGCTCACCTTAAAAAATCCAGTGTGCCCTCAATGTTGGCTGTTTGCTGCCCTGGAGTGAGGGTCTGACTGATTGCTGGGTGGTTCAAATCCTTCAGGACTTGTCCATGGCTGTGTTAGAAACTCCTCATGAGCATGGAGCATTCGCCTGGCTCAAGGGGAAGGAGGGTGGTTCAATTCACACGGGAAATCACTGGGCTGTGGTTGTGCTCAGCAGCTGAGCAGGGGGTCAGGATCCTGGTGCTGCATCCATGCTCAGAGGGATCATTCTGGGGGTTTGCTGTGGTTTGTCTCACAGACCTGTGTCCCTCCCCAGGTGTCCTGGTTGGCGTGGTCCTGCGCTACGGCATCCACGTCCCCAGCGATGTCAACAACGTCACCCTGAGCTGCCAAGTGCAGACCAGCCCGGCCACGCTGCTGGTGAACGTCAGTGGGAAGTTCTACGAGTACACCCTGAAGGGGGAAATCAGTGCCCAGGAGCTCAACAACGTCCAGGATAATGAGATGCTGAGAAAGGTAAGAGAGGCAGTGACTGGAGAGGTGAGCAGTGCTTCCCACTCCCTCCATGGGGATGGGTCCTGGATCTGCTAACTTAGGTGTTTTTATTTTGGTTTTTTAACTTGTGATTGTGATGAGCAGTAATTTATATGTTGAACACAATGTAATGAAACTCTAGTTTTAGCTCATCTTAATATAAGGTGTTTAGACTCTGGAATTTGTCTCCAGAGTATCCCAGAACATCCTCAGCGCTGACCCAACAGGATTCACATGGTGGGAGTACAGGACTTCCTCCATATATTACTTTCGTATTTGTGTTTTGCAAAATTTTAACATATCATTTTACTGTTGGGTTGTTTTTGTTTTGTTTTGTTTTTTTTCTTTCTTAACAGGTGACTTTTGATCCTGAGGTATTCTTCAACATTTTGCTTCCTCCCATTATATTTTATGCAGGCTACAGCTTGAAAAGGGTATGTGCCTTTACAGTGCTGATGTTTTTAGTTCCTCTGCCTCCAGAGAATTTTTAATACTTGCGAGTTTAATGTGCTCTAATGCTTGCTCAGCAGGCCGAGGCTGTGGGGGTGGGTGTGGTTTTACCCTGCAAATGTGGGATTGTGGGAAGCAGAGCTGGGAGTGCCCCCATCATTCTCGTCTGCCCTTCTGTCGCGGGGAGGGTCAACGACTTCAGCCGTTTCCAGCAGGGGTTTTTGGGGTCAGCTAGGCCATTTCAGCCATCCCAGCTTTCTAAGCACATGGGAGTGTGGGAAGGTTTTAGAAAGCAGCAGTTCTCTGAAATGCTGACTTGGAAGGAGAGGAGAATGATGCAGTTTAGCTTGCAGGAGAAGGAAGGAGGAATGCTGCTGGGTTAGGAAATCAGTTCCCAGGACTTGGAATAGCACCTTATTAAATGCCTAGGTATGAGAAAATGGTGTGTTCATGTTTATTAATGCTGCATTAACTGCTGGTCTGGCACTGGGCTGTGCTGGGCACCCTGTGCCTGTCCAGCTCGTGGTGTCTTAGCTGGGTCCAAGTTGCTGTGGACACTATGTGTGCCTGTGCAGTCTTGAAATAAATTGTTAGCAAAATGTAATTCAGTTTTTGGGTTTTTTCTCCTGCTAGAGGCACT
>WAAE01016077.1:0-39455 GCA_013400495.1 Nicator chloris
AAAAAAAGTAAAAAAGAAAAAAAGCCCCTGCCTTTCACATTGTTGCAAGGCATAGAGTCAAAAGTGTTCATGACCCATAATTAAGACTAAAGCTAGTTGAAAATGCTAAGTGTGTCTGAATATCTGGATACTTTTAAAGGTCATGTTTTAAAATGTACCTTTGAGAAGATGTAAGGTCTATAACATCTACTGTTGCCATGAATGCACATGTGCTCAAGATGTTTTTCTGAGGAAAATGCAAATTTTGGGTAGTCATGCACACACTGTAATAGAGAGCTCGACCTTGTCAGTGGTCTGTCCTATCTCCTTTTCCCTTTCTGTCTCTGCATCCCACCCCACAGTTTGATTTCTTCTTTCTGTACAAA
Organism: Nicator chloris; assembly: GCA_013400495.1. Classification (NCBI taxonomy): domain Eukaryota; kingdom Metazoa; phylum Chordata; class Aves; order Passeriformes; family Pycnonotidae; genus Nicator; species Nicator chloris. The sequence goes on from WAAE01016077.1 coordinate 366, forward strand.
GAGTTTCCAAATCCCCACATCATGGCTGAGAGCAACAAACAAATCTAAGAGCCTGAGCACAGCCTGCAGTGTGCAAAACCTTCATGCCTTTTTTTCACTTTATCCAACCCAAAACACTGACCAGGCTCAATCAAGCATGCTTCATTGTAGTGCCTATGTAAATTGCAAGACTTAAATCCTCCTATATTTTATGTGATACCTTTGCAGAACACTTAGGAGTGTAAAGGATATTGAAAGGCAATTTCTATCTGCAAAATAGGTATCTCCTATCAAAGCATGAACCCTGTATTCAATTATTCAAGACAGATCGTTTGCCCCTTCCTAATCACTGCAATGACCCAGTGCAGCACACTCCCCAGGAGAAAATAACACATCAAAACTAGCAAGACTGAGGAGAAGAGCTGTTGACTCTACTACTACCTAATGAATCAGCCCTTTTTTTGTGGAACTATAGGTGAGAGCAATGTGGAGTACTTAAAACATCTTCAGCCCCAACTGAATAATTAAATTTACTTATTTGAGGAAGATGCATTACAGAGAAGACTATGGTCATCCTGAGGACCATAGTAGTCTTTCCTTCCATAGCAGTTAGAACTTGGAAAACATTACTCATCTTAAATGTAAATCATGAAATTATCAGTGGAATGTATTACAGAAGTCTAAACGTTATGATCTTATCTAATATTCTCTCTATTTTAAGTATCTCTACTTAGTATGTCACCTTAAACTCTATTCATAGGATATGTCACTAGCATTGCTAATTTTGAGTCTCTCTCTTCCATATAATGACTGCTTTCAATATGTTTCCACTTGCTTGCATTTTTCCAGTTGGCATCACATCTCATTTCACACCCTTACTTCTAACTTCTTCCTTTTTTTTTTTTTACTATAATACCAGAGTGACTCTGAGATTAAAAACAAAGATAAATCACTCTCATTCTCTCTCTCTCTGAAACACTTTGTTATTTGGCATACATATGGATGCAATGAAATATTGTATTGCTTTTTCTTGTTCTGTGCAACCAATAAAGTTGCTATTAAATAAGCCATGATCTAATGGTTCAATAATACACTGACCACTTTGTCAGAACTCACTGCTCTGGATCATTTTAATTCCATATAATTGGAGTTATAAAATATGCTACTTAATCTCTAATTCTGTCATGGAACTAAATGATGCCACATTTGCTATTACAAGTTCTTACTGTGAAAACACAGACTTATTATGTATTTAAATATACTTGATTACTTTTCCATAGAAAATGGGCATACCAAAATAAAAATGTGTGTTTGGGAACCAATTATCCACTCATCACTCTGTCACAGAGCCCACATTTTATAATTTTAAAGACTAATATAATACCCTTATTCAGCAATTTATTTTACTATATGTTTAAAGTGTTTTGCTGACTTAACTACATTTAACACTTGTTTTGATGTTTCAGCATAATGACTTGTAGAACACATCCTCCTACACCCAGTGCCTTACAGAGTGGAAAGTGGTAGTACAACTTAGCAAATAAATCCTTTGAACCTTTCAGGTGTTAGTGGTGTAATTTTGGGTCATGTTTCAGTCTCCTTGGAATATTACAGCACTAGGCATATGCCACATTTAGACACAAACTGTTGAAAAGTAGAAAAAGAGCTGATGTTTCAGCATTTCACCATCCAAACAGCACTACAAACAATATGCCCAACAGAGTTGAATGTAATACCTACAATTTGGAAACCATTTTTCCTGAATCTGTGAGGACAGAACAATAGAATGGCCTGGGTTTTAAGATATCTTAAAGACCACCAATTTCCAATCCCCTTGCTGTGGCAGGAACACCTTAGTAAACACAGAGGTTTTAAGGACCTCCTATAAGTTTGCCAAAAATTGTCAGAAACTTAATCAGAGACCATATATAACATATGCAGTGAAGTACACTGGCTATTATGTATATACTGCTGCTCTGGTGAGATCTCATCTCTTCTGAAATACAGAAGACAACAAGGATGATTACTTGGCTTAGACAGGGGATAGCACTAATGACAGCTTTATAGCTTTGCATGTTCTTATAAAACTTGAATGAAAACTTTTACTTCCCTTCCAAAAGAATATCTCCCTTCATTGACATATGGATCTTCTCTGTGTCTCAATACAGTTGTTATACCCTGATGACTTGCCTCAAAGGCTTTTTATGAACATTCTCAATTGCAACTGTTTTTTAAAGACTAGGCAACAGTCTGAAATAAAAGGGGAGTTTTAAACTAATCTTTCATGGCTAGAATGTAATCAAAATCATGCATTTCAAGAGAGATGGATGATGATGAGAGGTTTGTCCTGCTCTGATCCTATAAGCACTGGTATCTGTGAGCAGACCTTATGAAACCACTAAACATATTGCCCACATGGGAATTGGGATGTTTGTGACATGGAGCCAAATGTATACTCTGTACCCAGCACCTGGTGGATGTTTTGAGGGGAGGAGGAGAGAGAGAAGAGTTATTCAACAGGCAAGCATGTTTGGTTATGAATTTATGAATTTCCCAGCACTAATTCACAGTTTTCTAGATACAATAAAAGTGCATTGCCACAGTGAATGGTAGCCTTGTAGAGATGATATCTAAGAGAAGCATATGCTATCCCATTTAAGAGAATATAACTGGAGGAAAAAAATTTAAAAGAATCATTTTAATGAGTAGGATGTTGGATAAACCTTCTTTATCAGTGGCTACTGAAGGATTTGTTGTATCTATGACTGTAGTACTAATTGCTGACAGAGATGGGGTTCATAAGATACATCAGTGGCCATGCACAGGAAAACACAATTAGAAATGCTTCTGTACTGGACTGAAAACCTGGAAAGCCAAGACTGAGAAGAAATCTCATAGTCTGCTCTATTTACACAGCATTTAATTATGTAAAAAAATTATAAAATCTCTGCTTAAGGCATGAGGTGATATTTCTTAACCAAAGTTTGGCTTTAGGACACAGCACTCTCCCCCACCCCTTTCTTTTATTGGTCACCTAAGTCAAGTAAGTGTTTTACTCAAGTGAAGATCTATCCCTCTATGGCAGACAAATAGACCTAACATAATGTTACAGATACAAATTCGAATAAAGGGAAGAGATATGTAGGATTAGAAAAAATAAGCAGCCCACAGTCAAATTTTGTTGCATTTAGAAAATAAGACTAGTGATTACATTTTGAGAGGCAGATTAGAGAAAAATCAGATAGAAGAAATGATCTAGCTCTGAGGCACAGGATTTTGGACATTGGTTCATTTTTCAGAGTTAAGACTGAGCTGTTTCACATGTAAAGAAGGACTCAAATTTAGTCTTTTATAGCTACATTTGGTTGGAAATCTGTTTCCTAGAACAGCTAGATGCTGATAAGAACCTCTGGTTCCCACTTTCCTTCTGCTCAGCAGTTCATGGCTGCTTCCAGAGGAGGGTTGTAGACCATCATACAATCATACGTAGTCATATGATCATCCCTGCCTGAAGCCTGGCAGGGAACTCGAGAGCTCTGGATACAAGCCCCTCAAGACTCAGCAGACATCAAGACTTAAAAATTGTGTCTCATGCCACTAGATCCTTCTGCAATGGAGGATGGGAAAAGAATGGGGATTGACATCAACGATGGATTCCTAATGACATTTCTGCTCCATCAGAAGCTATTTTACAAAAAAAGGCATAACTCCTGGATAAGAAATGAATGATGTCATCTTCCACTTCCTATTGTCCCCATTGTATTCACAGAGTTATAGGCTAGTTTGTGAGAAGTGAACAGGATCATCCTTTCAAATCTTTAAGGTATCTCTTTCTACTAGCTGTATTGAGAACAAGATCTCTATTTGTAGGAATACTGGGTGTTCTTTCCTTCTCCTTTCCTTTGCTGCTAAAGTTTAAATGTCTGAAATATAGCTGTGTCCAGGGCCAGCTAAGGAAGATGAGATTTTCCTCAGACAATCCTGTATGTTCACCCACAGTATGTCCTCTAGTCCATCCTGGCATGTGCTACAGAATCTCCAGTGTTTTGAAATGGTCTAACTCGACAGATCACATGGTGTTTCACTTCTGTAGGGATTCTAGTCAGTGTGGAGGGCTTCAGCCGACATGTTGAGCTGTATTTGCATCAACTAGCTTTAGATATCCAATTTTCATGCTTTGAATTAACCTCTTGAAGTAAAATTCCTCTTGCCAGTCATGACATCAGAAATTCAGACTCCTAAAAACAAAAGGTGCTGTGAACTGCAACTTTCTAGAGATCAAAATTATAGTGAAAGTAACTCCTGAGTAAGTGTGATATTTTTAGGCAGCAGGTCAAGCAGAGTCTTAGAATTTTTTGAGAAGATATTGGATAAATTTAAATGCTGTTTTGTACTGCTTCTGGAAGGATTATCCTTGCAATGAAGTTTTTGCCCTATCCCATTCTTTGAAAAGACTTCTGTAATTCAGAGTAAGTGCATATTACACTGAACAATTAAGACAAGTTTCTAGGTGGAAATATTTAATTTTGTTTCAGAGTTGCTTGTTTTGATTTAACTAGAATATATTCTATATGGATCTAGCATTGTGAGAATAGTGTAGCCTGGAAATAGTAGTAGAATTTTTTGGAGAATCAGCCAAAGAGACTGCCTAAAGAGATCTAGACAAGCAGCAGTCATGTAGTTTAAAATAATATGGAATGTATAAAGAAAACACAGTAGCTTTATAGGTATTACAGGTTGTCATGCTACAAACACAACATTTAGTAAATCAGCTTTCTAGATAAGATTTCAAAACAAAAATATACATCTACTCTTTCAGTCTGAGGTCAAATCCCAATGCATCTGAAGCTTTCTATAAATAATAATAATAACAACAACAATAACAACAACCACCACCACTGTAATGAAGGTTTGTGCACATTTTAGAATTTGGTCCCAGAAAATATCCCAGGAAAGAACCACAAGAATCAGTGACTTAATGGAATGACACATCCAACTACTGAACTTTTCTGTTTGCATTTCTCACAAAGTTTCCTGTAAGACTAAATTCAACTAGAATTTAACTAGAATATATGGAATTACTTACTGTGCAAAGTGTCTCAAATGTCTTTTCGGAGACAAAGGATCCATCAAGACCAAAAAGAAAAATAGATGCATAAGAAAGCATCCCTCCAAGGATAATAAGGTTGTTCATGTAGGGACTGGACATCTTTATTAGTCTATGGACAAAAGGTGATAGTGCATTAAAGAGGAAAAGATTACTGCTAGGCTACTAGAGCAATAAAGAAGAGCGTTTTGTAACCAGGCAAAGAGATAACTCTTCTAGAACTCCATGAAATCTAAAGGCATGCACAGTATTTGCTGGTTTATGAAGTTTAGCATTGTTTCAGGTTTTTGAATGCTTAGTAAAAAGACCACCTCTTTTACAAATGTATTAATTAGCTAGGGTTAATATTATTAGCAGACAGTCAAACATAAAATAGAAAATTACACTTTTCAGACAGTATAAAAAGAACTTAAATACAGTCTGTTTTAATGTGAATATATTACCCAGTGATTTCAATTAAATAGTTCTAAAATACCACCTTTCCACAGTTTCACCTTTCCCTTACATATATATGTAGATAGATAGATATATACATGATTGGTTCTACAAACACGGCATTAAATACAAAAGAATTTGTGATAGAAGTAACATGAATGTCTTACTTCTGATTTCTGTTTTTGATGTTAAAGAACAAGAAAGCACTGGCCATTATCATTCCTAGGATTGTGAGGGCAGAGAGGATGCTGTAGAGAGGCAGGGAGATTTTGCGCAGCTCCTCTTGTATAATTGTTTTGTCCTTTGGAGGCTCAAGTCCTAGAAATACATGAAGGAAAAAAAGGCTAAAGCTCAACCAGATGTAGAATTTCTGCAAGAAACTTTGCCTCACCTAAGTACTCTACCTTGAATTAGCACACTTAGCAACTGTGAACCACATCAGTAGTTGATGAAACCATTGACTTTGATAGACATATGTTAGTCACACTGATTGACATGAAGATTTGCATTTCTGGAGCACATAAATATCCTCTTTGGAAGAAAAGACACAACCAAATCCCAGTGCAGAACCTATACATGCTAACTAGCCTCATTTTAAAGTAAATAAACACTAAAATGCATACTTTGAGTGTAAATTTTACCAGGAGGTTATGCTTTTCTGAAACAATTGACAGACCAATGAGTAGAAAACAGAAAGCATCATTTCTGTGCCCACTGTTGTTACCAGAGCAAATTCAAAGAGCCTGCCTGGATATCAGCCTTAGTGTAGCATCACTGTGGCAGGGATTGATGGCCCTGGGGCTGAAATGTGATCCTGGGCTGTGGGCATGGTGGGGGAAGCCCTGGGAGGAGGGAAAGGAGAGTTGTTGGTGCCCTCAGGATTCTACAGAAGGGAAGAATATGTGCAAATGGCTAGCGAAAGTTTTATAGGGAGAGATGCGCTTTGTAGATGTGAATTTGAATGTCTGAACTTAAAAAATATGTTTAAAGCTGTGTACTTCATCGACACTCAGCTCCAACTAATTAAAGGCTTCTCGGTTTAATGAGGAGAATCACTTTCTGACAACTGCAATAAAGCTTTGCATCCCCGACTTTCCACACTCCATTTCACCTGCCTACCAATTTTTTCCTTGGTGCAGGAGATTGGCAAAAGGCCTTTTGCATCACTGTCTTCCTTCAGAAACAGATTTGTGTGCCCTACAGTTCCTGAGCCTGTCCTTTTGCATGGGCTCTCTGATGGGGCTGCAAGGGCCACAGGACTGAGCAGCTCCTTTCGCAGCACGGCTGCAGAAGCGGAGCTGTGAGCACCTGACTAGCAGCTGCCATGGCTAAATTTTACATCCCCTCCTCTGCCTTGCACCTAAAAGAATATTCAAGGATTTGCACAATAAAATAGCTTTACCTTTAAGAGTTAAGCTGAAACTGTTCAGACCATGGAAACTTGCTACCCTTTGGTCTTTATGCCCAACTTTTCAGAAAAAAAAATTCCTTTAGGTGATTACAAAAAAGTGCCAGTGAATGGACCATTTGTTGATTTAATACTGAAGAAAAGTACCTGTGATTTTCCTCTTTCCCGCCACATTGCATGTATTTACAGGCCATGGCATTTAATAAAATTAGACAAGTAACAAGCCAAAAAAACCAATAAAACACATGCCTGGTTTAAAAGGACTAACACTAAAAAATAAAACTTCACCCTACTCTTTCTACACTCTACAGAGTATATTGATGGTTTGTATTTATTAAATAAAAACAAACAGTGAATCTACAAAATTTATTTTCTTGTTTGTGCACTGGCTATTCAATCCTGTTGCTTCCTGTTGCTGTGGAATTTTATGCAATGGTTTAAACAGGAACATTTTTACTACTCTCTATTTCAAATACTTAGAGTTACCAGGCTTCTTATACTGACTGGAAGTCAGTGTCCTCCACATTGAATGTCCAACTGTCTCAATGAAAAGCTAAGATGAGTCAAAGGAAAAGATTCACTGTGAGTCACATAATACATCCTAAGACAACCATGAGACAGGCTATGGGTGAAAAGACCACCTTCAAATGTGGTCAGAGTAAGACCTAGCAGTCTTGCCTTGAAAAAAGACTGTACAAAGACTTTTGCCCATCATGTACTGTCCGTAAAGTGTGGAGTTATGAACAAATGCTGTCTCCTGTAACTGGATTCATACTTCATAAATTCTCTGGAAATTAATGGGACTGAATCAGTATTAAACTACATCATTAGTTCCTCCTTGCAGCAAAAATAATCTGCTAGGTCCCAGACTTCTGCAACTGGGACAGATTCTGCACTCTTCATTTCCAAAGCCTCATTCCCCAGAGGCATGTAAGAAGTTTGTGTATCTCTGCACTTTTAAGTCCAGCAAGGGATATCAAAAGGAAAGGTGGAAAGCTCCAGCTGATGGACAAGTAGTCATGAATTACATCACTTCAGCAAAACTCCACCCATGCTCATGCAAACCTTGGGTGTTGGGACACTGGAGAAAGGTGTAGTAGAGTACAACAGTACAACAGCTTGATACTCATCTACCTCACCGCTCCCAGAGGAAAACAACACAGAAATCACTAAGCAGACTTCACTTTTTCTCACTAAACTGCACCATAACACAGCTTAAGACTGAATCTTAAAAACTAGCTTTGAAAATAAAGTACATGACTATATTCAACAGGAGGCACCCTTAAAACTCATTTCAGCTCACACCTGGCTGCCATGACCACAGGGTCTGAAAATCATGGCTATGCCTGCACGCCAGCTGCTTGAGGGCTGAGGAAGTCCTCATGTTATATATGAAGCAGCATGGGATAAAAAATGCCAGGAAGATACAGCAAGAAATGCTATATGTCTGCTGTGGACCTTCGGAGTGCTGCTGGTCTGCAAACCCTCTCTGGCCCTATTTCCCATAGGCCATGTTAAAGCCAGCCTTGGTATTTTGAAAATCTATTTTCTAACTACCCACCAGACACCTCCCAAAGAAAAACAACTACCTCCTTCTTGTGTCTGCAAACACAGAACATGGCAGCATCCCTCAGGTGAGATGAACTGGGGGAGTGGGAAATGGGGATGAAAAAGAACATCACTCATTGGTAAAAAACCTGCTTCTTGAAATATAAAAAAAATTTGCGTACACGTATACATTTGATTTTGCCATTTCATTGGAATAAAAACCAAGTATACGGTATCAAAACAAAGCAATTTTCTGATCAGAATTCTATTTTTTAAAGCTTTTTTTCTACAGTGTCACAGCATTTGATATTAAAAATCCTGAAACAGTTTTTTAAGAGCACACAGTCTTACAAACTACATACAACTATCCATGTCACTCCTGTACCTCTTTCCAGTTTTGTCTCCTACCTTGGAACCTGATGCTGTTGTTGATTATTACCAATTTGTCATCCACAGCATTGTATTCTCCCACCTTTACTTCCTTTTGCTCTGCAGAGAAAAAAACAAGAGTGATTGTTTATGGCAGTTCACATGTTCTCAATCGTTTAACTGATTTTTTTTCTTTTTTGACAGTATGTCAAAAGGAAAAGAAATATGAAAGAATGAGGCATGAATAATTGAATCAGAATTCCAGACAGCTAACATCATTAAAAGAAACATTTCTGGTTCTTGAAAGAAATGTAAAGCATTTTTAAGAACTCATTTACATAATCAGGAAACTCTTACTGGACACAGTCATCTCCAGCTTAAAGATCACACAGTTTCTTGCTGGCTCACACTGCACGGGACATTTTTGCTGGGAGAACAAACACAGCTACATCACACATACCCCTCCCATTTAAACAACTAGGACATCTTGCTTTGTGAACTATTTCCCAGGAGAGTCATGGTGGCAGGCTCCAGCCAGTATGGAGCAGACTGGCTAGTTAGCAGATATGCTGGGAATCAAAGCTCTTACTCTGACTGGGAATTAGCGGCTCATTAGTACTCCGACTGCAAAACATACTGTGTTATATAATTAAAGCCAAGGCGCACTTGAGTTGAAATTTTACAGTTGGTCTCATCTGGTATTTTGGGACTGTCGTCACATCTACGGCCTTCCTGAACCTGACAGAATCGACTATGCAGATAGAGGAATTTGTTTGTTTGCTGCCTTGGCCACTGTACCTGGAACTCTGACATGCACAGACATTATCCCACACTTCTGATGACATCAGGCATCAATTATTTTCTGCTAGTTTTGCTGAGGTTTTGGTATGGCTTAGAAGCGCAGGAGCTTACTGAATTATCATTTTTGCACTAAAACTTTTACATTTTGATGAGACTTATAAACCACAGGCCCACCGGCTAAAGATTTCTTTGAAGACCTGGCTCAGCAGAGACAAAAATTTCCTTTCAGGCCTTTCTGTCTGGGTGTGCACAACCCAATTTACATTTAAATTCTGAGTTCATGACCCTATTTGTGACACTGATTTTGGGAGCTGATGATCTTGAGCTAGATGGCAAATTTGGAAAGACTGTATTTCACCCAACATCTCCACATTAACCTTTTCTCCTTTCTTACTCAAAGTGATTTTGCCCGTTCAACTCTGCTGAATAGAGCAGCTAGCTCCATTTTAGTAAAACCTACAGTCTGACTAATACTAATCTGAGAGCTCACAGGAGGCAAAAGTTTCCTTAACAGAAACCACTATTTTTATTGTTATGTTGTTATATATATTGCTATATTGTTAAAATTGTCTACAACAAATTGTAGACTGGGCTGCAAACCTGGTAGCAGGTCCTAGGCATTTACTACACACATATCAGGAGCTGGAGTTTGCAGTTCTGAATACTTATTTGCCTTTCCCATGAGCATGATCCATTTGGATGGACCTAAAACTAGTTTGGAATAAAAGCAAAATCCCCTGGTGTCCAGCAGCAGTTTCAAAAGCCCATCCACATGGCATCATATACTCTTAGAAGTAAATGTAAGTTTATAATTTCTGTCACAGACTGAGCATTCACTGTGAAATAGATACACAAATCAATTCTTGACAATCTCAAACCATAAAATATTCCCACTAGTCACCTAAAAGCTAAAATGGTTAATGCTAAAACCAGAACCAATCTACTTCCATTTGTATTTGTAGCATGACAGCTGTTACCTGTAGGTCTAAAACATCAAAACACAACCTAGAGAGAAGAGAGAAAAACATGAGGATGTATATTGATGTATGGTGGGCATAGATACCAGATAGTCCACAGCATCTCCTGACAGCAAAAGGGGATGACACACACCTTGGGGTTAGCCCCAGCTTCACAGCAACAGGCTAAAGCCTCATAGCTCTGATGAGCACGGAAGGGAAATGAGCAATTGCTCTGCAACCACTTCTGTATGGAGAGTTTACTGGGACTAGAGGAGATGTGGGAAGCACAAAACAGGTGGAGAAACACGCACAAAACCAGTGTAAATCTGTGGTCTGATTACAGTACTGTAATTAAGGAAGATTTTCTGTGATTAGTTCATGTGACAGACGACCCCATTTCTTTTCAACATTTATAAATTCTTACATGGTTTCCTTCACAGGTGAAGCAACACTGAGAATGTGCCTGTCCTGTAATTAGCTAGCCTGGGTACCAGGAGCTAGCCCTTGTAGGAGTGGAACTCAGTATTCAGAGAAACAAGCATCCACAGCAGCCTGAAGAGCAAGATATTTGGACTTAGAAACCCAAGAATGTGGGGAAAAACCCCCAATATTTACTACCAGGAAACCACATGATCAATACCTTGTCCCTTACCAACAGGGAAGGACAGTTCATGGAGGACATGCGACATTTTATTGAAGTCAAGAAGAGCCATAAAGATATTTGATGCTTTAAAGTAGTGACAACTGTGGAAATTAGTCTGTGAGGGAAATAAAGCATACTTTTATTGAGCAGAAGGAGACATTATCCATTTTAGAGTGTGATTACAGAGATGCTGAGGGGGAGACACAAAAAAGGTTTTTTGTGATCTTTTGCTCTCCCAGCAAGGACAACTGTAGCTGCTGGTTTTTTTCAGATTCTCAAGCACAGGTGCTGATCAGCGACAGAGTCACCTCCAAATATTAACTAAAGGAAGCAAGGAGACAGGACTGTGGTTCTCTTCTCTCTTGCACAGGTCAATACAGATAAGGATGGGACTGCAGGCTGGCTTTTCTATATGACATTCGCTTCAGCTTCCTTTGGAAATTCTGAATTCTTGAAGTTAGTACAGTATTTGTATAATGTAGCTCATATCTGTCAAAACCTCTGAGTGTTCAACAACAAAAGGACAGGAGAGAGTAGAACTCCTTCAAAGAAACACACCAATAAAGAGCTTTTCAGAATACTCAGAATATGATGTTGGCTTCTTTCTGTAGTGCTTCTATTATTTTTAACTAGATCTCTCCGTAATCATAATAGAGATATTGTATTGAAGCTCACATTGAAATGCAGAAGAAAAACATGAGGGAAAATGTACTGGGGTTGTGAGATAATGTTTGTCAGTAGCAGAGAAACTTCAGAACTTGAATCTGAAGCTGTTCTTTCACAGACGGACAAAAAACTATAAAAACTAACCTACCCAGATAAAACTGGCCCAGAAAAATGTGACTGTAAATTATGCCTATAACTCACAAAATGATAAACAATCCTTATTGATTAACTATCACAGAATAGATTACTTATATGGCGAAGTTGAAAGCCTTCTCCCAAACTAAGAAAGAGATACTCTTAAGGCTATATTGAAATGTTTTTCTCTACATATTTTATTACAGAATTTTATAGTCCACTTTAAGCTACTCCACACAAATTGACTCACTACCACTTAATTAATCAGCTCACATTTCACAAAGTTAGTCCAGAGGATTTTCAAGAGCATATCAGGTAGTTACATGTTCTTGTTGAATAAAAGCAAAAAAAAAAAAAATCCTGCAACTGATATCAGCTGAATAAAACAAATTTACCAAAATGCACAGCAGTATTATGATTCCCAGCGTGACTGTTATCCACTTACACTGAGAATTTCCAGATGAAATTGTGCTTAGTTTCAGTTCCTTCACTATACGTCATAATTTCTATTTTCACCACATTTTTGTAAGTGTATTTATTCACACCTTATGAAGACAATTTCTACTGAGAGTGTTTAAGGGTGAGAGAAATGCACTTGCAATGCATAAGAGATTGGACAGATGATTTCCTTTATGTTCCTCCACGTAGACAATGCTGTCTAGCTTTCAATGACACTGTACCTAAAGCTAATAGCACCCTCAGTTATGTCAGTCTGACTGCAAATAACCCTCACGGTGATGCAGTTAAGCCAACATAAAAATGTTTATACCAGTATAAGCACCAGTACAATTTATGCTTATAAAGACCCCTCTGAAAAACCACTGTATCCTAAAAAGCTTAAAAACTACATATATTGATATGCACATCCATTCATCAACTCCTATATGTTTGCTTGGATATATACTCATGTAAAAACTATATCTATGCTACCATATAGCCAAATTACATGTCTGTCCTGACATCACTGCAGTGGCCCAAACCACATGGCTCCAAATGAAGATGAAGGATTTCAAAACTCATTATAGCTTACCATAGCTTGACTCTACTAAGAACACTGTTATGTCACTGTAGTTCTTTGTAACCTTATAATTCCATGCAAACTACAAGTGAGTATTCACTTTCCAACAAATACAAAGTAAATTTTAAAGTACACTCAATAAACTCAGCATTATTCTCCAGATAACTAAGGGTCTCAGAGGTTTCTCATCTAGAGGACACAGGCTATGCTTGATTTAGAAGTAGCAGAAAAATAATATTACATATAGCTGAAAGCCTAAAAGATAGCTAGGTCTTTGTTTTGAAAAATCATGCTTGCAAAAGGTGCTGCCTCCATGACTCCTCCTTGAAAATCTTTTCAAAATTTTTTATACAGCCTCTCCTGCTTTTCCACACAGTAAATTATCACTGTGCTCCCTTAAACCTTCCTGTGACTTGAGTTTAACAATCCCTTCTCCCACTGTCTTTGAAATGCCCCTTTTGCTTAACTATCCTGATTCAGTGGGAGTGATTAGATACTCAGCCTTTTAGAAAATCTTGCTGCATAATCAGCACTCAGCAGCCTATCTCAGAAACCAATATTATTAAACCTTGTCTACAAAAGAACCATTTCGTTTCTGAGCATTATCCCTTATTCATGCAACCCAGCTCAACAGGACTGCTGGCAGCTATAGGGAATACTTAGTCATCAGATCTCAGAAGAATTTTGGAAATGTGTTTGCCAACAGGTGAAACTATGCAAGGTCCATATGTACCTGAAATACTTGAAGAAGTGAACGGCTCTAAAATTTGGAAAGATTAGCTGGTGGTTTCAGCTGGGGTAAAGTTAATTTTCTTCACAGTGGCTTGTAAAGGACTGAGGTTTGGATTTCTGCTGGACACAGAGTTGGTAATACAGAGATGGTTTTGTTCTTGCTGAGCAGGGCTTGCACAGAGTCAAGGCCTTTCTGCTTTTCATACTGACACGTTGGCAAGGGGTTGGAGGTACATGGGAGGCTGGGAGGAGACACAGCCAGGACAGGTGATCTCAACCGACCAAAGGGATGTTCCAGGCCAGATGGCATCATGCTCAGGATATAAAGTGGGGGAAAGAAGGAAGAAGGAGGGGATACTTGGAGTGAAAGCATGTGTCTTCCTAAGTCACTGTTACATGTGATGGGGCTGTGCTCTCCTGGAAATGGCTGAACAGCTGCCTGCCCATGGGAAGTGGTGAATGAATTCCTTGTTTTGCTTTGCTTGTGTACATGGCTTCTGTTTTTCCTATTAAACTGTCTTTATGTCATCCCCTGACTTCTGTGCTTTTACCCTGCCAATTCTCTCCCCAGTCCTGCTGGTGAAGGAGTGACCAAGTGGCTCTGTGGGGCTTGGCTGTTGACTGGGGTTAAACCACGACAGATTTTAATCTCAAATTTCTAATCAATCTCCTGCACATGAATCAAGAATCATGGCACTGCACAAGTACTCACATTTTCAAAGACACATCTGACCTGTCTTAAAGCTCACCATTAGCAAGCTATTGGCAACTCGTTGATAGGTTCAGTCCAGAGAATGAGTGAAGGGTGCTCTGACACATTACATTATGCTGTCCTAAGGTTTGTCTCTCTCCAATTTAGCTTTTGCTCACACTCCCTTTTAAAGACTGAATGCTTTTCTTTAACATTTTACGCCACCAGTCACCTAGCAATCATTTGTCACTGACAGGTCTTAGGTCTTCTTTCTCATTCCCTCTATTGCCTCCGGGGAAGGCTCCTGAAGAGATTATGTGCTGCACTGGGCGACACCAATCCCGCGGCCAGTGTTCAGAGAGCAAGGCACACGTAAGAAGACTGCCCAAACTCAAGCAGTGAAAATCTTAAGCTGGCGACTGAAATCTGATGCCAAGCCTGAGAACACTTCCCATATTTCAATAAATCCTGCGCAAATTGCCTGCAAAGTCTTTGCTAACCTGCCCTACCTGCCTCACTCGTTTTGAAAACTATTTCATTAAATAACAATCTACCAAATAACTGGAACTGCTGTCTCAAATGTCTTTATAATACTGAATGAAGCTAAGTGTCAGGAAAGTTAATTTCCTTCAGAATAAATACAGAAACATTTCATGTTGTGGATCATGTAGAAAGTCTTAGCAAATTAATGCAATCTTAACTTTCATAATATATCCTTGTCAGATGGGACTGAGAAGCTTTTCAGTTATCCTTATCACATATCAGCAATAAGCAACACCAGTTGAAAGTTTCTAATTAAAAAAAAGAATCACAATAAAAGCCTATAAATAATGAATGAGCAAAACCTTTTTCGTCCACTTGCAGGCAACCATTTCTTTGTTTAAAGACAAATATGCTGAGATTAAGAATTGCAGTTCAAATAAGGAAGAAAATGTCAGGTCAGATAGAAGATTATTATTCAGCAGAAGCTGCCAGAAAATAAAGACTCAAGGAAGAAAAACATGTTACCTTTGCAAGGATTTGAATTGTGACAGTTTTTACCCTCGTAATTAGTCAAAATTTATTTTGCTCTAAGAAACACTATTTTCATCTTTAACTCCTGCATGGCCGTTTCCTTCATTTAAAGTTTTATTTATGTGTTTTATTTATGAAATCCTAGATTTCACTGCTTTGGAAACATATATACACAGCATACAGGAAATCTCGAGTTACAAAAGCAGTATATATAGTAAGTGATAAATACTCCTCATAGCCAGCTCTCTGGCTGTAAATCTTTCAGACATGCTGAAAGCAAAACAGACAGAAAGGTCAAACCAGACAAAGGCCAAACAGGGTATCCTTAGAGTCAGGATAAAAGCTAAGGAGTCTTAACCCTGAGCATATTTCACTATGTTAGTAATGGTATTTTGCCAAAAGGACACAGCAAGCAAGTAAGCAAGTAGCACATAAAATATCATTAATTAACCTGAGCTCCTAAAGAATCTGGTAATTTTGTAGCTCAAGAAGATTCTTCTATAAAAATTTCAAGAATTCGCATTTTTATGAGCTTACAAAAATTATTTTTACTGATTCTTTTTAAGCTTTGTTTTCGCCTTCCTTATTATACTTCTGTCTCTTAGTTTGTTGGACTGACTTCTAGCTCTGTATAGAAATTTACTAATATAGTTCATATGGATTTAACGCCTAAAAATATTAGGTATTTATATATTATGTATCAAAGAAAGAGCTATATAACGAAATAAAAAGAATAAAAGACTCTGTTTAAAACAATTATTTCTTAATATGTGAATTGTTAACACCACCATTATAGCTTTCATTCACAAAACTGAGAAAGGTATAAACAAATATAAAGAAATGAAGGCAGAGCATCCATAAAGCATAACAACGGTTGTGATGAAGTAAGTGAACAACGCTTATTTTAATTCCTCTGAATAGAATTTCCTGTTTCTTAGGATGCTTAATAAAATCCTTGATAGTTTGAAATGAGGTTGCACATGAGAACTTTTTCTTGGATTTAATAATTGTAGCATAAAATCTTGACTGATATCAAACTGTATAATCTGAAATGCATGTCAGTAATTCGAATGAACCCTTGTAAGTAAGTTAAAAGATAAAAATACATATTCAAGTGGATATGGTATGGTTATATTCTAGGATTCATCGATGTGCAACAACTGCAACATCTTAGTCTAGCCAAGGGTTCTTTTGTTCTCCTGTTCATTGTCTTTTATTATTTGATTAACTTTTCAGAGAATGCAAATCCTCATCATTCGGGGAGTTTATCTGCCAAAATAAATTATTCTTTAAAGTCAAATGGTGTAATTATACGTCTTCTTTAATATTAATATTTATCTAAATGTAGCATAGTCTACAAAAGTTCATATTTATACCATTTATCACTTGGAGTTACTTCTTCCTGGCAGAGTCCAAACCCAGCAGGCTTTTCTTGACTCAGGATTTACGGTGAGAAATAACATGTTACATCTAAAACTACAGGCAGCAATCATGAAAAGACATTTGCTCAATTAATAAATGGTAACTCAACTTCATTACTTGTGTCATACACTAGTCCATTTTCTACAGGGCTGTGTGAGGGAATCAGCCTGTGCAAGCTTGGGCTGACTTCCCGGGAGAACTCCCAGGAGCTTCCCAGGTTGGAAAGGCTATCCAGGCAGTGACAGGTTTGGACATGGATGGCACTGATCTGCAGAGAAGCTCCCCTGGCAGCAGCCCAGGGCCCAGCAGCAGCTCCATCTGTCAGAGTCTCTCTGGGAGAGGGACAGCTGAAGGCAGGACCATGCAGGGCGTGGAGGTGCCAGTGAAAGAGGCGGTGGCCACGTTCTCTTCCCCCCTGAGCTTGATTTCAGAGCACTGAAATGTCAGAGACCGTGAGGCACAATTCAGGAGACACAATGACACCGCACTCATTCAAAGGTAAGGGACAGTGAACCACAGGACTGCAGTGTACCCATTTCAAAAATGTATGATGTTTCCAAAGAAACCCAAGATGACGGAGCATTAGCGTATCCACATCTTTTATCCAAGGGTAATAGATGCAGTTATTATGTCCCTGGTGTCCTGAAAACTCAGTCTGAATATGCACAGTGTGCACTATCAGGATGGTATGGCAAAAGAAAGATTTGCATCATTATCAAAATACCAGATTATTTTTTTTTTTAGTTATGATAAAAGTTACTCATGAACTTAAACCAAATTCACCAAGCAGTGTTATTTAGGGAAGAAAAAACTGGGAAGAGCACTGCTGTCACTCTTTTCTGACTTACCAGGCTAAAGTACACAAGCAGCCAAGAAATGCAAGACACCCAAGACAGTGACCTAATCCCAGTTTCCATCTGCTAGCTCAGCATTTAAGCTTTCCATACAAACATGACAGATGATGTGATAGATGATATCCTGACAGGAAAGACAGGGTCCCCAGGGACCTGGATGACCCTGACTCCAGCTACACACTCTGACTGAATGAGAAAGGAGATCAAGGTGACCTTTTCCTCCTCTGGTATGCTTAATATTCTAGTATTTAATTTGATTTCCTTGTGCATGCCCGAAAGAAATGTTTTGCTACGACTAGCTAAGCCCATTTCTTATGTAACTGAAATTCTAAATTCAATGTGTAATCTCAATTATTTTTTGCAGTAGACAGGACAAATTTAAAAACCCAGTTACTTAGAAAGCCTGATGTGGTTACCTTTTCCCAGAGAGGCTTTTCTTGTCAGTGTGGTGATGCACAGCACAACAATTTTACAGTAGCCCTGGTCTGTGGACAGCTTCAGCTGACCTGCACTTGTCTGCTAAGTCTCTGCCACTGTTTTTGATGGCTACTCAGATGTACAGGATGAGCTGCATGATGCAGTTCTCCTTTTGAGATCTGGTTAGCCCTTGCTAATTTAAATGATAACCAAACTTAAGTGCACAACATGACTGAAATAAAAATGTCTCCCAGAGCAGAAGATGTGTGCTTGACCAAAGGATCCTGTCAGCAATCACGCCTCCCAGCATGGGTGTTTTCCCTTCACTTAGCAAGGCATGCCTGCTTTCTGGTGATCTTACACATGCAGGGAAGAAACATAAACTCCATTTTGGCCCATTTGGATGCATACCTATGATTATATAACTAGGGCCTTCCTTCACCTTCTGTCAGGGCTGTGTTCCCCCTCCCCCAGCAGAGGAAGGCTCAGCACATGCTGAGCAGCCTCCCAGACGGCTGTGCCTGCTCTGCTCCAGCTGAGATGCTCTGGCTTCTTCCTTACATACTGCATCCTTAAACTTTTACTGAGTTAAGAGTGTGTTATTTAAAGGTTGTGGTTTCACAGTTACCAAGCCTGAAAAAGGAGGAGAGCAGCAGCTGCTGTGCCTATTATGTGTGTTAGATCTCAACTACTCATTATGTCCTTGAATAACCATTCTTGCCACTGCACCAGGTGGCCTGTGAAAAAACTGTAGCTCATGAAGAGCATTCTTCGTGATTCAGGGTCAAACCCAAAGGCAGAATTCCCACTGTCCTCATCCTAAGATACAAAATAAGGGAGTTGAGGCAGTGCTGAACACATTCACACAAAGCTGCAAATTCTCTGCTCTTTCCTGTCTTATGATTTTTACAGTAACTGCCAAAGCTTTTTCCTGTACAAGAAATGCAGTTTTGAGTCATCCAGGTTGGTTTATTCCAAATGCCTGATTCAGGACTTGTAGGGGAATAATTCAAGAAAAACTTTAGAGCAACAAAAAGCCCACATGAGCTGTAACCTGCAACTACAAGTGAACGCTTACTGAGATACAGGGGAAACCACAAAGGCCCCCAAGTAGCAATACCCCCCTAGACCACTGTTTCAGTTGCTGCTGCTGAGATGAACAAGACAATCACTCAAAGAGCCATAAAAAGCCAGAGACTCTGAGACTTTCCAGCTCTAGCCTTCCCCTGACAATCAGCTCCCCATGCAGAAGTCACAGGGGATCACAGATTGGATTTCCCTGTCCTCAGGGAGGTATGCTGTGCTCCCATAGGGGACGGGCTTGTCACTGCGGCAATTAGGGACTGCACTCTAGGGAGTGAGAGAACAAGAAGTGTTATACAATGCCAGGATGCCTGTCTAACCCAAGAACTGCGTGACTCTTTGAGTGAGAAAAGTGTGTGCCTGACTGCAAATTTCAATGTTTTAGAATCATAGGAAGGGTCCTTAAAGATCCTCTAGTTCCAACCGCACTGCCATGGGCAGAGATGCAATTTACAAGCCACAGTGGCTGCTGGGAAATTCCTCTTCAAAATCTGTGTTTCTTGTCTGTCTTTTTGATCCCCATGGGGTCACCTAAGAAGTTTGGAAAGTTTAGTATGTCGATAGAGTTGTTTGTCTTCCTCCAGATCCTACCAGTACATTTTAGTGGAATGAAATCTAGTCTTGAATTACAAAATTTATCACCATTAATATTTCATTATTTTTCATTTTAAAATCTAAAGATTTTAAAATTTACAGGGGGAAAAAAAACCCTCAAAAATAATAATCTTTCCAAAAGAAAACTCACTAAAAAAACTTTTGGTTTGGTTAGGTTTTTTACCTGTAAAGTGATCTTATATTCAAGTGAAAAAATCACTCCAATTGGAACTGGTTAAAAGTTACAGAGAAATAACTAATTTTTTCTGCTTATTTTTTTTCCCTGCTCATTTTTCAGCAAACCTCCACTTGCTTTAACCTGTTTTGAGTAACCTCTTTGTACTAATCCACTGGAAAAAAATAAAAAAGGAGGAAAAAGGTCCAACAGTGATTTCCTTTTAGCACTAATTAGGAACAATGTGTTTTACTAAGAGAAAAGAAATTGGTGTGGAAGACTAAGACACAAAGAACAGTTTTGAAGTGAAACTCACTGATTTTATCCTTAATGATTGCCTAAAAAGTTTTCCTAAAATATGGTATATATCTTCGTTGTGTTGTTTCATTTTAAATTTTGATTTATTTTTCCTTTTATTTCTTCATCTGGAGTTTGAATAGCTACAGGAAGCAGACTAGCATTAAGAGAAGAAGCCTCCCATGGAAAGCTACAGCCATTAAATTATAATCACTCTAAATAATAAAGGATTTAATAATTAATATAGAGCAGTTATATAATACACCTGACAGACAACTCTGGAACCAAGTTGTGTGGCAAAGCACAACCAGAGCACAAAATGTATAAGCATAGCATTGTATTTGTGCATAATATTAAATACACTTCTCTTAGAGTTTCCAGAATTAAAACTGGTACTTCAGGTACTAAGAGAAAACAATTTGACAAGAGACTCCTAGTTTGAGAGACTCGATATTGTTTAGAAAAGTGATAGCAGACAGCAACATTGTCTTGTTAGGACAGGATTTATGCCTGTAGGAGTGAAATACAATATAAGGCAAAATTCTTGCAAAGGTGATTAAAACTAGAAAAGCAGAAGTATTTCTGCATTTTTTAAATTATATTTTTAAATTTTATTTTATTACATTTTTAATATATTTTAATACATTATTGCATTTTTTTCTCATGTATGAATATTGCAGTATGAGACTGAAGAATTGTAGAAATTTTATTAATGGTTTGGGCATAAAATACTAGATTAAATAACCTCCATAAGATGCACAAAACTTTGGAAAACTGCTGTATAAAACTAATGTAATGGTTTTTCATTACAAGTGGGATCAAAAGTCAAAAAACTGTAGTGATTTAAATGAGAGGGATTACTGTCTAACTGTTCTAATATAATTTTTGCTTTTTTGCCTAAGACAATGTTAAAGTTGCAGGTGAAGAAAGCTGAAGATTGTTTGGAGTATGAGAGTAAATGGAATTTTAGAAGCAGGTAATGCTAACAACAGTTTACAAAAGTTTCAAAAAGCTCTTCCCTGAAACTGATAGCAAANTTACATTTTTAATATATTTTAATACATTATTGCATTTTTTTCTCATGTATGAATATTGCAGTATGAGACTGAAGAATTGTAGAAATTTTATTAATGGTTTGGGCATAAAATACTAGATTAAATAACCTCCATAAGATGCACAAAACTTTGGAAAACTGCTGTATAAAACTAATGTAATGGTTTTTCATTACAAGTGGGATCAAAAGTCAAAAAACTGTAGTGATTTAAATGAGAGGGATTACTGTCTAACTGTTCTAATATAATTTTTGCTTTTTTGCCTAAGACAATGTTAAAGTTGCAGGTGAAGAAACCTGAAGATTGTTTGGAGTATGAGAGTAAATGGAATTTTAGAAGTAGGTAATGCTAACAACAGTTTACAAAAGTTTCAAAAAGCTCTTCCCTGAAACTGATAGCAAAGTCTTAGTATAAACTACCTACAATAGTTAGTTGTCCCATTAATTTTATCTCTGATGAGTCTGAAAGTCAAAACCAAAGTGCTGAAGTGTGAGAAGGGGTTTTAAATCTTATCTGAAGTGAGTACACGTCTCAGTGCATATGCATCTGAGTAACTGCTACCAATCCCTTGATATTTACAGCATTTGATGGAAATTTAAGTCATAGAATGTATCCAGAAGAAAAAAAAAAGAAAGAAAAAAAGACTGGGACAGAATGATAATCTGTTTATCATCTATCGTGATAATCTATCATGTGTTTTATTTAGTTACATACTTGACCATAAATCTTTAACTACCCAAATTTTAAGAATCTCAGCACAAAACTATTAAAAAAGTACCTAGGCACAAGTTTTGTCTCTTCGCTGTCTTACAAACAATTCCTTCTTCTGCAATAGTATGTACAGATTCATGGGAGCTATCAATGCAAGTCAAGCGCTCTTACTGCTTTTCAGTAAAAGATGTAAAAATGTTCTCTTGCTTCCCTGTGTTTTGGGTAGATACAGAAAAATCTAGCACAAATCTCTTGTTTCTAGATTTAAGTAACTTTGATTTAAACAATAACAATGGGATGGATGTAAGACAATAAAGGTCAAAACTCATGAGCAGGCTGCAGCCACAAACATATGAAATAAATCCTAGAGAATAAAGCACACTTCTTGTGTGAGAGCAGTTCCTGGACCTTCATTTGCGTATTTGGAAATCTGGGACCCTCAAATTCCAGCTACAATCTTTTCCTTATTCCTGGTGCCGTCCTCACCTCAATGGTCTTACCATCTGACTTTCTAGGAGGGACAGAGATATTCTGGCCACAGTCCTGGTAGAACCAGTGCCAGGAAAAAGACAACAGAGGGGCCAGGATTTACGGCACATATTGCAGAGCTCTAGCTAAAGTTTGCCCTGGGTTTAAGCCCACCCTGCTTAAATCACTTTTTCACTTAACCACATCATGTTACTCCTCACTGCAGCAGTACCACGAGTGAACATGGGGGAAAACACAGCTGCTGAACAGAACAGTGCTTGTGTTACATCATCCTCTGTGCTGGCCTAGCTGCAAGAGGAGTCGCTGGCTCCTTTTCAATCACACCATTGATGGGACAGCACTGCTGTTTGGCAGCACCTCTGTTTTCCATGTGCAGCACCAACTTGCTTTGCCTTTGCTCTGCTGAATTATTTCTGGCACGCACCAGTGGATATATTCCTAGAAATGGAATTTTCTTAGTTAAATGGAAAATATTCTATAACTCATGTATGCTATTCATGGACTGTTTCTGCAGGTGCTTTTCAACCCTGAGCTGTAAAGGATAGGATTATTACAATTCATAGGGAAAGCAGTTCTCACTTCTGCAACTGGTATTGAGTCCATGTCAACATGTTGCATCACTTGGGTTTTTTCATTCCTGTGCAGAATGCTCCCATTCTTGCAGATTTTGAAGCTGCTGTTTTATTCAAGGGTAGCACGTCATGGGTTTTCTGGTATTTCTTGTGTGTGTATGTGGGAAGGGCAGTGGAGCTACCATGAAAACCTCATGAACTGTTCCAGACTAGCCATTAATGACAGTCCTTTCCTGCTCATGTTCCTACCCAGAAAATACTGAATCCTTTCACAGCTTTGACACATGCCCCGCCTCTCCCCTTCAACATACCAAAAATACTTTGCAAGACCAGGAGAACTGACATGAGAGAGAGACCAGGAAGCAGGCTGACACAGGTA
Organism: Nicator chloris; assembly: GCA_013400495.1. NCBI lineage: Eukaryota > Metazoa > Chordata > Aves > Passeriformes > Pycnonotidae > Nicator > Nicator chloris. The sequence goes on from WAAE01016077.1 coordinate 23,916, forward strand.
CAGCTGTAGGACACAGAGCTCAGTGCCCAGGTCAGGCAACCATGCTGAGCCTGGTGAACAGAAGCAAAGGCGGTGGGAGGCACAGAGAAATGATGGGAGGACACAGACACAGCCTCGTCATGCTTCATTGCCAAAAGATATAGCACACAACGCTGGAGAGACGAGAGCCCTGAAAGACAGCTGTGCTTGCCCTTAATGCTTACATACCTCCAAAAGAAATATTATGTACAGACATTTTTACCTATTGTTAAGTCCCTAATCTCGTACCTAAGTTTCTTAAAACAAAGGAGCTATTTTGGGCATTTCTCTACCGCTCTGAAGTTTTCAGAAGAGGTCCAAAGAGGCAGTTACAGGTGTCATTCAGTTAGGTTCAGTTCAAAAGTGCTGATTCATCAACAGAACAGCAATAACTACTCAGATTGAGACTTTTGTTTATAGAACTGTCCTTCTGAGTTTCCTGATTTTGCATATGAAAAGGAAGTAATGAACAAACAGAAAATATACACTGACACTGCATTTTTGATAACGTATAATTTTTTTTTTTTAACTTGGGACATGATGTTCTCAGACATACTGTTTTTATTTCCTTCAGTGGGGTTTTCCACATCTTAGGAGATTTTTACAAAACATGCTGTAAAAACCTTGTGGATGAAAGATAATTGCGTTCAATTGAAAACAAAAGCTAAATCTATCGTGATCTAGCTTGTGCATTGTCTGTTTCCTTCAATAGCTGATACTGGTTTTGTGAAAACTCACTCACTGACTTTAGTAAGAGAAATTGGGTAAACCTGTTTTGAAGAGGTCCAATTTCCTGCTCCTCTTTTCTTAATAAAAACCTCCTTTATACCTCATAGAAATGTTTCATTGAGCTTAAACATCAAATTACCGGCCCTCTGATACCCAGTAATATGCTTCTAAATCATCTAATTCCCATCCACTTGAAAATAAAAATTATTCTATACCTTGACCTAGCCTAGAGTGTAATTTAACACTCAAGAAAGCACTATACACATAATTTGAAGTGGTGAAAAATTACCTGAATTTCTCTGCTTCTTGCATGAGACATTTTCTTAGAGGAACTGCGTATGACTAATTTAGTTCTATATCAAAAGAAAACAGGCCTCTTGAAAATAAAGTTGAACAGAATTATCACAATAAATTTGTGTAAGAGCATGCCAGATAAGATGATATTTTTCTAAAATTGTATTACTATAACTTTTATAGCAATCATAAAAAAGAGGAAGTTTTAAACCAGTTTTAAAAAGACTGCCTACAAATTAAAATATTATTTTTGTCATTATTTAATTTTTGGTGCAAGCAAATAATGAATTAATGAAATCAGCTTATAGATTAAATACTGCATAAATTAATTTTTCTTACTACAAATAAATTTATCTTGCAACTTCATTTGATTGTCAAGCAAAACCAACAAATGCAAAACATAACTTCTGAAATATTTAATCTCTTTCCCAGATGTTAAACAGGATTAGTACATATGACAAAATTCAGTAAATATTAATAAATATTTCTTAAAAAAAATCTAAACTTATATACTTATAATCAAACAGCATTTGGGTTTTTGTTTTTTTTTTTTTTTTTTTTTTTTGTTTTTTTTTTTTTTTTTTTTTTGTTTTGTTTTGTTTTTTTTTTTTTTTTTTTTTTCTGGTTGGTTGGTTTGTTTCTCTAGAGATGTGGTTGTTAAAATATTCTATGTTGGTAAAAAATGTGTTAAGAGGGAGAGACACGGGAATCGCTGCTGAGGTGACTAGGTACCAAAGTGGCTTTCTGCATGGAACGGGCACAAGGGGACACAGTCAGGCACAGCTCTCCTCCAAGTTTAAAACAACAAGCAATTAGCCAGGTGCCTCAGGGAGCCCACAAAGTGTCCAAAACCCAGGCACGGCACTAACAATTTCTGTGCTTCTAAAATTCACTCCAAAACTGAACCCATCAGCCTGAGGTGACACATCCCACAAGACTGCTAAAGACGTAAGGCACCACATACAAGAAAGTCACACCTTTTCACAGGCTGTTGGGTCACCAACTCAGCTACCTCGGTTCAGCCATCACAAATACACAAAATATCAAATTGTTATTTGCAACTGAGTTAAAATCAGCCTAATGGGTGAAAAATTTGGATGAATATTTCCATTCACAGTTCACCACACAGAGGGTAAGAAGTGTAACAGAGCCTGGTGTTGACACTCTCACTGAGAGCTTCCTGGTTTCTGGATGGTTAACTGTTGGGCATTCACCATCATTTGCATGTACACGAAAACTTCATGCATCAAAACAGTACAAGTTAGGATGGTAAAGTCTCTTTTTTTCCCTTGTCCTACTACAGTAAGTCGTTCATGGTGATATACCTACCAATTCTAGGAACTGAGGAAGTAGTCTTCAGATTTGCTGTGCTGTCCAAATTATTGTGCTGGGGAGGAATCTAAAATAAATTTAATCTCAATTTGCATTACTAAAAAATACAGTCTGGACTTTTTAAGCTTTCTCAGCAAGGATTCTCATATTTACAGATTTAATTTTGTTTGATTTATTCTTCAGCAGCATCAAATTATTTTTGTGAGATCTAAAGCCAGTAAAATATAAGTGTCTGAACTTGGTTATTTAAACGTTACTTTATGGCAAGTGACTGATGATTTTAAACCTACAGAAGAAGCAACAGGGTACATTTAATTTTTTATTATTGCCACAGTTAATTCCTCCCTTTTACAGCCACTATACTATTTATTAGTTAGAAGATGATTTGGTGGGGTTCCTCTGTCCAGACTTCAATGGGTATGGTGTATATCACAGCTACCTGGTCCAGGGTCTCTGTAAAGAAGCTGAGGAAGACAGGCACTTCTTATAGAGCATGATTTGCTTGATTTCCTACAGTCACATACCAAAGGATTGGTATTTAGTTAGTTTTACTAAAGAGTTACCAAGATTTAGTTTCTTTCTGGAACTGCCTGCATCTTTCTTTAAGGTGGTTGAAGACAACTTGCCCAGATGACAATATCTGGGTAAGTTGTTTGAATTTTCATGGATATCACACACGACACAGGTTTCATCTCCTGAGATGACCTCCTTACAAACAAAAGGTGAAGAAAAATAAACACTGAACTAATAAACTATTCCCTTCTTACACAATGATTTAGCACACATACTGGCACAGCTTTGAAAAGAGTTGAAGGATAAATGTTTGAAAGAAAGGTTTTCAAAAAGGCCACTAAAGAAAACAATACCTGCTCACAAAAAATAATCCTGCTGTCACTTCTGTACAAATAGAGTGCAGTACACAGACAACAAAAACTGAGCTCAGCCAGAGATGACTCCTGTTGCACTGATATATTTGGGCTTAAGATTTTTCTTGAAATTTCCTACCATTTAACTAGCTTAAGCTAATTGTTTACCTTTTCCTGTTAATAAAGTAATTCAGAGGTCTATGACTGTTCAAATATAAGTTAAGGAATTTCCATTTTTGTTTCCATTTATGCTAGCCAGGAGATTCATTGACCTAGGCACCAAGGGCAAAAACAAATATGGGCATAATTAACAGTGCAGATATATTCTAGACCTGACCCAATACTCTTTTGTGAAAAGAAAGAGGAATTTCCCCTAATCTCACTCAGCCTCCTACATCAGTAACAGGAACATTCCTCTGAGATATATCAAATAATGGTTTAAGTTCCCTCTCAGAAAAATCTGGGTGAGGGATCCAAACTCAGTTTAGATCAATGTCCCAGCTTCTGAACGGCCATTTTGCTCTTTCTTTGTGGTAAATTAATATTTAGTTATTTATACATAGCAAAAAAAACCAAAACCAAAACCATGAAATACTTAGAAATTCACCCCAGATATATCTCAGCAGCAGTTCAGTAACTTCAGAATAAGGGAGGTTTTAATGTAAATTCCTTTTCTACAGCAAGCAGAGGATGGAACTACCTCTGAATTATGCACTTTTTATGTGGGTGGTCTCTCTGCTACACATGGGGACATCCTGAGCAATGTTGCATCTTGTGAGAAAACAATTTGTCCTGAGGTACTAGGGCTTAGATGCACCTTAGATGTGCCACATTTTAGTGTAAGTCTGGAGTAGATAAATGCTGGTGTAAATATGGGCATGCAGGGAAATAAAGATCCAGCAAACATCTGAGGAACAGCTTGAGGATCTACATTTGTACCATTTAATTGGTAAACTAACTAAAATCACTTTCAATTAAACCCATAAAATTCAGTTATCAAATAAAACAAATATATTAATGAAATTTGGAAGTTCATTTTCACCTGGCAAGCACATGCAATTTGTACATGCCAAAACCAAAAAAAAAACCCCACAAAAAACAAACACAAACCCACAAAAAACCCCATTCAAAATGACACACAATTAACTGTATAGACACTTTAGCAAGAACTAAATTCCATGTAAGCCTTTTTCATTTGTAGTCCTAGAAGAAGGCATTGCAGCAGACTGTCACACGCCTGGTATAACTTCATTTCTTCAAGGAAATGAACTTATGTATTTCCTATGTCTCAAGAAGATAATTTCTGTATTTGGCTACTTAATATTAACACTGGTTCAGTTTATATACTATAAGATCAAAGTAGGCTGTGGATCAATACCTTAAAAATTTAAAAGCTGCTACAGTCACAGATGAGTATTTAATCCATGTGCAAAGTGAGGTCTCTTGCGTTGCCTGTCGCATTCCAGGTTTGACTGTGTGAGATGCTGAAAGCCCCGAATGCCCAATCAATTTAACATTTCAGGATGGACTCAGAATTTTGCTGTATCAGTCTCAGAGTTTACAGTGTTACAACTATACTGTCTTCATAAAGCACTGCTTAATTACAACACATACACAGCAGTAATTCATCATACCATAAGCTACTGCTGATTAAAAGCTGTAAGCTGATTTTAAAACCTTGTGCACTCATTATAATCAACAGTAGGGGAGGATTCCTAAAGGCTTGACCCATTTCCAATGGGAATCGACCCAATTCAGTGTGGTGCAGCTTCATTTATATTTTATCTGTTGATTGAGTTTTATCCATCTAACAGATCAGCTATTGATTTCTAGGTAACAGCATAATTTATAGAACCATTCCAGATGAAAAAGAGAAACAGCTATTGTTCAATTTTGTTTGTCCTTGGTTATTCAGTTGGGATTAATTATCCACCATCATCTAGCCAGCTTGTTTTGAAAAACCACATGTGTATGGCATAACTGTCCTGGCAGCTTCTTCTACTACTTGACCATTACACAAGTTACCTGATCATTTGGCCAACATGTGATCTAAACAGTCCCCCAAGTTCTTCTCTACCCTCATAATTATGGACCACAGGCAAGAAATCCCATCATTGAGAATGGCTGCTAAATTGTAGTATAGGAATAGAAACCCATCGTGTGTACAAGCCAGGAAGCTTTCCTCCTGCTTCAGACCTTTAAAAGGCAGCCACATCTTCTAGTTTGGGAAATCTGTGGCAATTTCTTGAACATCAATTAACAAATCTCAGATGAGGACAATTCCCAGAAAACTCAAACCATCTGAGAAAAGGAAATACACAGGAGGATAATCTAGTGGAAGCACAAAGGAGTTTACCACTATTCCAGGGACTGATTGTTACTGGCCTTCTACAAAGAATGGAAAATACACGTGGTGGTGACAGAGGATGTTATATCATGTTTATGTCAAATCTGAGATGACAGTATATGCATATCATTATGGTTTATATACAAAATTTAACCAATTGTAAAATTCCTAGCATTTTTACCACAGCAAGTATTAAATGTAGTTTTCAAGGTCTAGCTTTTTTAACAGTTCTCGCTCTGGGAGGATATCAACAAAGGTGAATAAAAAAAGACTGAAAAAGGCAAAATTCAGAGAACCCTGAAGATGGTATTTCCTTTCTGTGCATCTTGGGCAGCTTTCCCATTTCTGTTTTAGTCAAGAAACTATTTGGAATCCTAAGTGGCAAATGATCTGACTGAACTGGAGTAACATTACGAAATATTTCAACTCTGTGTTTCCACCCCATACTGAGCAATGTAAAGCAGGGATAGAATTTTACTTTCTTAATGCAAAGTGACTAAAATCCACTCTATGACCTAATCTATCACCCAGTTAAAATCAGGTCTGCAGCACCGACTATTCCAGTTTCCTTATCTGGACCTTGACTGAGTTTACCTCAGCTGCTTGTAATTTTTTCATTGCTAGGGATTTTCAACTTTAGTAATTTTATACTTTAGAATGGAGGGAAAAACTGTTTGTGAGTTTTTACCTTTGATCCTGTAATTGCTGACTTTTGAGTACTTGGCTTATGACATGCAAATGTAACATTTCACTCCTTTTCTCCTGTCTCCCCCCTTTTTGTTTGTTTTTAATAAGAGTTGCAATGCCAAGATGAAAGGAAAGCAAACAAGAGGAATATATGTAGTCTTAAATAAAGCATAAATATTTCATCCTAAATTTATCGAAAATTATGAGAATATGAATGTCACCTGGAATGAATGCCTCTTGAATGGGTGTAAATTACAGACAGTCATGGGATCAATTAATTATATTGTAATGAAGAATACTGATGAGCCACTTTTACACCTGTTCTTTTATTCTATATGTATTAGTGAGCTGGTTAAAGTGCAAAGCAACAGATGCTGCAAAGGCTTAGAAATCATCTCTTGTCTCCATCCTTTGCATCTGCAGCTTGTAGTTAGCTGAAGTTCAGGAGAAGCACTGCTAAATCTGGGGTTCCAACATGCATAATTTTAATGGGTGTCCAGAGTCTGAAGTTGGCATCAGCCCAAAGGCTTGAGTGCACCTTGCCCCCGTTACCCACGCTTGGCCATGGCTGTGCTGTTTGAGGCAAGAAGGCTGCTCATAATGACAGAATCATGGAATCATTTAGGCTGGAAAAGACCTCCAAGATTATGGAGTCCAACCTTTGACTGATCTCCGCCTTGTCAACTTGACCATGGCACCAAGTGCCAGGTCCAGTTATTTCTCGAATCCCTCAAATCCGTCATGAAAAGAGGCAGTACACATTTCTGTAGGATCTGTTGCCCAGTGCCAGGAGGGATGTATGCAGACTGTGAAGGCTCAAAGCTACTCTCCCAGTACATCTGTCCATGGCCCTGTGGGACAGGAAGTCCTGCCAGGGATGCTAGTTGGGCTGCTTCGCACGGGCGAATCTCTAGGCACCAAAAAGAGCTTTTTCTTCCAAGCACTCTGCCCATGCAAGAGCAGCCAAGGTTTTGCTAAATGGAAGAGCTCCAGGCCAATTAATACAAATAAATTGAACCTGACAGATCATTTAAGATAAACTTTTATTCCTTTCAGGATCTCATGTTAAGTAAATCTCTACATTAAATTTCACAAGGCAGAGCTGAGGAACTTTGCAATGCTCCTACCTAGACTGTTATTCTCTTTTTCTTATTCAGTAAAAGAGGGGACAAACTCATTATCATTATTCCAGCCAGATCTCCTTTGTGAATAACAACAAAGGTCTAAGGGAGGCAAAGCTTGGAAAAATGCTTACATGCTCAAATCTTCAGTTAGCAAGCCAAGAGAGATGCATTTATCTGGCTACTACATCTTAAAAAAGTTAGGTTTCAGTTTTGCTCCATTTGGGATGGGGCATGTGTAGGTTGACTTGACTGCCAGGTAGCTTCACAAAGTCACAGGATATTCGGAGTTGGAAGGGACCCATATGGATCACTGAGTCCAACTCTTAAGTGAATGGCCCATGTGGGGATCAAATCCATGTCCTTGGCATTAATAGCACCATGCCCTGACCAACTGAGCTAATCTTTGGGAAAATCCACTTTTGGGTAGCATTTTCAAAATGCTTGAGTGAGTTAGAAATTAAAACATACAACTCAGCTGTCCTTCCCCCTAACATTTATCTTTTGTATTCCTTTCATTTAGTCAGCCTCTTCCATACAAATAGATATATCATAGAGGGCTAAAGAAAAGTAATTTGAATTTTCATTAAAAAAAGATAATGGAAATATGTATTAACAAGGGAAACAGAAGCAGAAGTCCAACTGAAGCCCAGACAAGGGGTGAAATATTTAACTTATGCAATGGTCCATGGCATCAGTAGGGCATTCTATATCCAAAAGACACCTATCTACATATTTATGGCTTGTGAGCCCATAGCCTTTCCAGAACTAACGTTTCTGTAAACCGTACTCCCTGCAGAGTCAGTCCACAGTTGGAGTTATGTGCACCACTGATTTTATCTAGCACAGTAAATCAGATGGACTAAAGCTACCTGAGTCTTTCAGGGACTGAAATAGTTCTAAAGTGCTGAAAAATGAACCTGTAACACACAAGCAATGATCTAGCATTCGGCTACAGGTTATCACTTAGGTTGTCAGCTGAATTTATCAAACCTGGATATGAGCAGTTAAAAACCTTTTGGTGATTTATAGCTTCTGTACAAAACTGTAGCCTTAAATACTACTTAACATTTTCTGGGTGTGAAATTTCACTTTTTTTTTTTTTTAAATTCTGTTCTCTTCTCTGAATTCAACAAGTCCTTTGTGCATTTACTGACCTTTGGGATTCACACTTCAGAGACTTTTCAAAGTCTTTTCCTCTGGAGAGGGGAAGCACAGGCTAAATACGTGAATAAGTCCCTCATTTTTATCAGGCTGTCTGCCATTTACTATCACAGCACAACGTAGCATTCGCCTGCTGTCACATCACACTGCCACAGCCATGCTCCAAATGTCACATTAGCAGAGTCAGGTTAAAATCACTTTGTGTTACAACACTTTCTGCAATGACCTTTGGAAGGGCCAGAATGAGAGGAAAGCTTAACTCCCCTTGCTCTGTACAGGGAACCTCTCCTTATTTTTCTCCTAAACATGAGAAACACACACTTCATTTTCAAGGGGGAGTTGTCAGCTTTTATGAACATGCGACATTCCTGCAATCCACCGAGCTCTCCATGGCTCCATCCTACAGCCTGTGTGGTACAAGCAGCATTCTAAAACAGTAAAATTGATTGCCTGAGGATTAAGGTCTCTGTGTGTGTCAGACACATACTCCTTTTTCTTGAGGAGTACAGGCATCTACTTCCCCTGATGTACTCAATTTTCCATTTTGACACAGGTCAGGGCAGTATGTAGGGCAATTTGCCTTACCAGGCCTATAAATGACCTTTTAAAATGGCCAGAACAGGGTATGTGTATTACTAATTTGGATTCTATAGCACACTTTTAATAGAAGGAAGAATCCATCATGACTCTATTTTAGATGGGAATATAGGTTTCCCAGGGAAGAGCTATCCCGCCTGCTCAGTGCAGAAGCAGGACTGGAACAGACTGGAATGGACTGCTCAGGGAGATGGAAGAGTCACCATCCCCAGAACTGTTCAAGAAATGACTGGACCTGGCACTTAGTGCCAGGGTCTATTTGACAAGGTGGTGATCAGTCAAAGGTTGAACTTGATGATCTTGGAGGCCTTTTCCACCTTAAAAGATTTTCTGAGTATAGGGGATACCCTTTCAGTGAGGTATTGCTCTTTTCCTCCTCCTCCAAGCTAGTCTTTATTGGTAGATCCCAGACGATTTGCAGTGCCCAAGCCACTGAGAGGGAGACTGTTCCCATGCTTCCCATGTCATTTGGGGTTTCTGAGACCACCTAGTGAGTCCAGTCAAGTCCCAAATCTGGTAAAATAAAAGTAAATTGGTTATTATACACAAAAGATTCACCAGTAAAGACTGTACAGTCTGTCAAGGTCAAGCATGGCCTAGGTAGCTCTGAATTGGATAGGCAGAAAGCAGCTCAAGGAGGAAAAATGTGTCCATGGCATAAAGGTTAAACAAAGAGGGGAGGAATAAAGGGAGAACAGCAAGCTATCAAACAGCTTTGTGTCAGTAGCTGGGGATCACATAAAATAGCACTTATATTTATGTACAAATGACATTTCCCTATATCTCTGCCTGACCCTGTTCCTTACAGGAACAGTATTAATTCAAAACATTTTTCATTCTGGCAGTATTTTGAACTAAATCACTGCTAAATCATCTGTGGTGGAATCACTTTGTTGCAGGTAGATGTAGTAGATCAATCTAATGAAATAATTTACTTATGAGGAATTCATCCCTTGTCCTCTAGAATCATTTAAGGAAAAAATTATACATGCACTCCAGTTGATAACAAATACCAAGATGGATGGAATTTCAAACAGCCATTTCTCTCAACAGTCCACACTCATGCTCTCCCTTTGGTTTCAGTTTTTGAAGCAGTAGCTCAAGAGTAAGAAAAGTATGACCCAGTCCTTTCATTGCAAGGGCACATTAGGATTCATAGTAAGCTTTTAAAAAATATTTTGCCTAAGTCCAAAATGTATGGGGTGTGGCTCTTGTGGGGCTTTTTGACTCCCAGACTCGATAATAGAAAACTCTGAAAAATGAGCTTATTCTAAGTCAAAATATGAGACTACAAAGTGTCTTTACTGACTCTTGGAATAGAGAAATGGAAAGCTACTATTTCCTGGACTGGCATTCCCACTTCATTTCTTTCCAAAAGGAGGGTGAGAAAGACCTCTTGGAGCAAATCATCAAAATTCACTGAAAACAAACAGATAGATGTTTATTACAGATGTGTAAAAAATTCAATATAATTATATTAAATAATATGATTCAAGCCAGAAAATTACACCTGTGCCATTGTGAACTACTACCAAAGGTCAGACATTTAGACAAAATTCAAAAGACTTCTCCCAAATCAACTAATTACATGTGCTCATTTTCTGTTACATGTTGGCAGAATCAGAATTCATTAGTTTTTGAACCAGGGTCCGGTGATGATATATCAAAATAGATTAATTTTTCAAAAACAAAAATGTCAGCTTAGAGAAATAGGTGCCAATACAATGACACCATGATCTTCTATGATTTTAAGTTAAATAATCATTTGTAATGGCAGAAAAAAACAAAACTATGATTAGGGTGAATAAAAGGGGACTAGCAAATTTGAAAACAACTTAGCCTTTCTGTACCCTTAATAAGGAGCTAATACCTGGACTTAAACTGTACTCTCAAAGTTTTAGTACAAATGATATATGAATTCTGCAGCATACAATTCACAACTTCCTTTGGTCACCTGCACAGTGAATAAATCCTTCTTCACTCTTTCTAAAAAATATATTTCTTTTTCATTTCCCTTATCTATAACAGATCAGAGTTTTCTCATAACACCATGAGGATATTGTCTGCCATCCCTGAAGTAGTTCTGTGAAGGAAATTTTTGTCAAATATACTTTGTTATAAGATTCCACAGACTCAGAGATCTTTTAGACTTTATATGATTATCTTCATATCTGTAGCCTACAACTATACAAACCTAAACATGCTGGCTTGGTATACTACTCAGAAATACTCTGTTTTATCTGTTCAAATGGTAGTGTCAAATAATAAATCTGTGTCCTTTCAGTGACCTAGATAAACTTCATTTCCTCCTTTTCCATTCATTAAGAATTAAAGTTATTCTATTTCACGGTTCTGTATACCTTAAGGAAATATTTGAACTACAAGTTAGGGATGATGTCATTGCAATAGACTGAATTCTCTATTAATTACACCAAATTAAATATTTTCTCATAATATCTACCGGAATTTCATGGGTTTCCTTTGTCTTCTGGCTCTTTTTATCCCCATGTAGTCTATTAGAACAGCTTCCAAAAAAAAGCATCTCTCTGAGATGCCAAGGGGAGAGATGTGCCAGCACACAGCTCTGCAGAGAGCAGCAGCTCATGGTGGCCCCATAACCCTCAAGAAAACCTCTGTCTCTCTTCAAAAGACAGGGAGGACTGGGTGGTGACAGGAGGGACAGCACTCCACATCACCTTAAATGGAACATCTGAACAAGTTAACTCTAGGAGAATTAGGATTCTGAATGCTGATTGAAAAAAAAAAAGAAGTATGGTTCAAATTACAGTGAAAGTCAGCGAGCTCTGAAGGAAAAATCTGACAATTCTTTCCGGTTCTTCCTAGATACCATTTCTTTATTGAGGTATTAATTTCTGTTGATCTTTTGGAGCTGGATACTTCAGCCTTTGGTAGAAATTAATTCTTGTAAAATGATTTTCCATTGCTTTTCAAGTTTTTTCTTTGCTGTTACATTTGAAAGTTAGTCTTTTTTTCTCGGTAATTAAGACACTTCCTAAGACATTTTTTGCACAACATAGTGACAGAGACTTATCACATCCTGCAATACACTTTGTGTCTCAGACTACTCTGAATGAAGTGGAATGCTATGAAAACGACAGCTTCTTCTATAATGTGTGTGCTTGTCCCAGTAATAATTATTTGCACAGCTCAAACCACCTCTCAAGGGACGAACCTCTCTGCAAAGCACAGGCACACAAACACAGTGATAAACAGGTCTCCCCTGCTCCTCACATGTGCCTGGTGGGAAACAATGAATGCAACTCTTCCCAGCAATGCTGTCCTGCTCACTGCAACTTTGGGTGGCACAGAAGTACCCAGCCAGCCTGAAATTAGTTGGCTGGAACGCTGATAGCTGCAAAGCTGTGGCGTCCCATAGCTGTGCTCCCAATGGAAAGGTTACCTACCAAACCGCTGATTTTGCCCCTGGGCAGATTTCCAGCTCCCAGTCTGCTCCATGTTACTGTTGCTACACTGCTCTCAGCACCGCAGTTGGCCTGTTTAAAGCTAGCTCAGGTAAAACAAAACAAAGCAAAACCAAACAAAACAAAACACAAAACAAAACAAAACACAAAACAAAACAAAACACAAAACAAAACAAAACACAAAACAAAACAAAACACAAAACAAAACAAAACACAAAACAAAACAAAACACAAAACAAAACAAAACACAAAACAAAACAAAACACAAAACAAAACAAAACACAAAACAAAACAAAACACAAAACAAAACAAAACACAAAACAAAACAAAACAAGCTGCCATGACGACCAGCAGCTGCACATCAGTGTCCCCTTCCAGCGTGTTCTCCCTGGCCTTGCAATTTATAGCCACACAATACAGCTTGCTCAAAATGAGGTGACTCAAGTAATTCCCCACACTTAATCCCATTATTCTGTCTTTGTAAATAGTTCCCTAAGACCCCAAACAATTTCTATAGCCCTTATCTGTCCTTTCTCCAGTTTGACAGCAGAAGTACACAGCTTGGGTACCTGAATTTTAATACACTTTTCTGTGTTTATAAAAACAAACCAAATGAACACAAACCCCAGCTCCTAATAAATAATGCCAACAGATTACAAGAGAAATAACTGGCACAGGGGAAAACATTGCTGCTGGCAGACAGGGAACAGAACAGAAACTGAACAGGATATGTGTCAAAAAAAAATCTGACAATAAAAGGGGAAAACAGCTACAAGTGTATCTTAAATATAATCTCCTGTATGGTTTCATCTGACAGAGGACTGTTATAAAGATGAGTGAAATACTGATAATAAAATTATTCAGATATAATATTCAGAGATAAAATATTCAGAGCTAGGGAGGTACAGCATAACATACAAGAGAAAATGATATCAGGTATACAAATGCAGCTGTTGGTACAAAGTCATTAAGAGCATCCAGGATCAGGCCTTGGACTTACTGTGGCTGGTTCTTTGAAAACATCAGTGCTGTGCTCATCGGTGGCCGAAGAGCCAAAAAGAGGATGAATGTGGCAAGACAGAATATTGTGAAAGCAGTTAAAATAATTCAGAAAGGCCATTCAGAAATTAGATTTACGGAGGTAGACCTTTCAGAGCTGTGTGTAGCTCTCATTAAGCTCTCACAAAAAAAGAATATCAGGAAAGGTAGAAGCTTATTAGAATTATAGAGCAGTTTTTACATGATGAAAAAACTAAATGGATGACAAAGACTTGCATTTCTGAAGAGACTCATTGATAAGAGAGATCTGTAAAGCATGAACGATGTGTATAAAGTAAGACAATGATTCACTGCTTATCACATCACAAGAAGCAGGGTATGCCCCATGAAATTCGGAGACAGTTGATTTAAAACAAACAGATGGAAGGGCTTTAATCATTACATGCATAATTATTTTGTGAAACTCATTGCCAGTAGATGTGTTGAAGGCCGAAAGTATAAATGGAATCACGAAAGACACGACAAATTGATAGACAATAAATCCGCATGCAATGACCAAACCTTATGGTCCAAAGACACCCTCCAGCTCAAAGAGTCATGGAAACACTTGCCTTTTGGATCTCAGGGTGTAAACCCCCACGGTCCCATCCGATACAGATACCCACCCATAACATAGACTCATCACATACTTGGGAAATCCCAGCTTCAATTCACTTTCAATTCACTTTCTGCCTCAGCAGAACTGTAGTTTTCACCTCTTTGTATTTATACACACATATGGATAATCATTTTCACTCTTTGTCCTGCTAAATCCTTGTACAACATTGAAAAAAAAAATCCAAACTGATAGTCCAAAAGACAAAGGGTGAGAGGGCCCGACACCTATTAGCAGTTTTGATACTCACTTGGCTGAAGGATCAAAAGATTTACATTCAAATAAATTGGATTTAAAGGAAAAAGAAAACAACAGAACACAGAACAGATGGAAGAGCAATTAAATTTTATGTTTCCTCCCTACAAATAACCTCATCACAAGTCTAGGGTTTCATGCTTATCCCATGTCTCTTACTAGAAACAATACAGAGAAGTACAAGTGGTATTAATAGCATAACATGGACAAGTATTTGCAAATAAAGTGCCAGAATCACATTATGGACACTGCAGAGGAGCAACAGCTCCAGAAGAAATACAGCTGGAGTAGTAGAGAATTCGAGATGTAATAAAAGTCTTCTGTCTGTCTCAAGGCACAACAAATAGGTCTACAGCACTTCAGGTGTCTGTTTAACTTATTTTTCAAAACTTCCAAAGATAGCAATTTTATATATTTCCCAGAGTTTAAATATCCTTCTCATTAAGAAGTTTTTCCTAACATTGGCTCAAATCTCTACTCCTATTCAAATCTTGCAATTCTCAGCCAGACGATGAGGGCAGGACAAGAAACTGTTTTATCAGCATCCATCATGCATTTTGACCATCTTCCCTAAGCAGACTAGATATTTTGTTTTTTGCATTGAGGTATGTTCTTAATTTTCTCTTTTCTCTACACATTTTTCTTAAATCACCACTGGACAAAGTAGTTAGCTATAGCCTTTTGGCACCAGGGAGATTAAAAGGATTAATTACTTTTACATCCCAGTGCAGAAATTTTCTTTTTTTACCTTTTCATGTTTTTGCTTATTCATGTTCATTCACCTACTGTAATCTTTAGTTCTTTTTATGTAAAACTATGGACTGGTGAATTGTTCTCTATTTTGTATTTGTGCAGAAGTTTGCTCCCAGTATAGCACCAAACATTTGACCTAAAAAAACCAGCATTCTTTTTCTTCCGATTACTTCTTCAAATTCTTAATATTTGTTTGAATCCTTGTCGAGTCCCCCTTGTGCTTGCTGACTCTCCCAGAAACCACTGTACATTTTGATAATTATATATTCTAGTTCATCTT